>ML846847.1:52403-65123 GCA_009831015.1 Picea engelmannii
GTTTGGGGGGCCTAACCATTTTTCCTTGGACTGGGGGAACCATTATTGGGGAGATCTTACCATTTTTCCTTGGACCGTAGAACCATTATTGGGGGATCTTACCATTTTTTCCTGGAACCAGAGAATGATTTTGGTGGGAATACATTCCATCAGTCGAGGAAGCTATCCTTGTATATTCTTATCACTGTACATGAACCTATTTTTGTGGCCATTTTTCCTATTGGTGTACCTATCATCTTGGGAGCAGGATTGAAGAGGCGGGTTGTTAGGCCTATGATAAATTCTCCGAGTGAGAGAATTGTTGGGGATCGATTTCTTGAAGGTGCTAAACTATAGCTACAATGATCTGAGACTTCTGGTCCAACCTGTTGTTGAAGCCTTGGAAGGGAAGTGGAGCAGCCAAGGTATTGTTGAGTAGAGAAGGGGCTTACTTCCTTGGGTGGGACATACATGTGGGGAATGAGAGGCTGTAGGCTGTCGATTGAGTGAGCACCTGAGATGGAATCTTTCTTGTTGACCATGAAATCTTAGCCTGGTTAGGAACCCCTTACTCGGATGGAGTCTAGTCCCAGCTCGGGGGTGACTCATTGTTGAGAGTGATGAACAATGTAGTCTAAGGTTGGGAGGTTCATGGATGGTTTGCACGCAGTTGGTGACATTCTTACCAAGATAAGTATCAATTCTGTGATGCATTTACATACTGCATTGTCATTTATGCATTAATTTATGGGTTTATTGCATGTGTGAGAATATCTGTCTGCATGTTTAAGGGTATACCCCTGCATACGTTACATGTTTGTGATTACTGATAATATGACCCGAAAATCATATATTTACAGAATGCAACTGTTTGTTTATGTTTTATATGTGAAGCTTCCGCTAGAGAATTTTATGTATATGTTTAATTGCATGCAGTTCAGTATGTATGTATGCTTGTGTGTGTATATACATATTTAAAAAGAAAAATTATGTGACATACCTCAGTTGGATACTAGGTTGTTACCTTATGTTGTCAGAACTAAGTTAAGTGTCTAAGTAGTGGCGTTCCCCAGCCTGTTGGTGGCTGGGGTGGTACGTTACATTATGGTATCAGAGTGTTAGTTTTCGTCACTGAGCCTGAATTGGCCAAACAAGTCGAATGGAGACAAGATTATAATATGGTATCAATTACAATATGGTATATAGTATATTTTCGTTCATGGAAAATTGAATCCCCGTGCGGAAGAATAATATGTAGGGATGCACGCACTAAATTTAGCATTATGCAGAGTGCATACACATAGTAAGGGTGCACGTGGTGTGCGTGGTATGGTAAGGCACACTGAAGTTTGATTAGTGCGCACATAGTATGAGTATGGGTTGTATTGCTACAGTGTAGGCAAGGGTGCGTGTAGGTGATTGTGCGTGGTAGCAACAGAGTATTCGACGGGGCATACATAGTATTGCATGCGGTGAGGCATATTGAACTTTAGCATGGTGCCATGCATAGAGCGAAATGCATGTGGAATATCCGTATGCGGTACAAAAACAATGCGTAGTGGATATTGGTGCGCAATGTAGAAGTAGTACACGCAAGTTATTGGCGTGACAAAGAGGAAATGTATAGCAGATATAGGTGCATGGAAGCATGAAATTACCTTATAAAGCTACTTTTCACAATAAATAAAGGTACACATGTTGAATTTTATGCGTGAAAAATCATCTAAAAGGCTAATTCAAACGACGAACCTGAGTTTAATAGAAAAATTTACATAGTATTCAAAGAAAGAGGAATACACAACTGCATTGAAGTATTATTTAAAATGAGTCAAGCGAGTGAGATGAATTCTGACTTTATTTTAGACAGTTGAAAGTGAAATATAAGTTACAAGAAGATGCATAATATTAAAGGAAACAAGATTCATATCACCATCAGTTGGAATCTTGTCCTAAGTAGTACAAAATCCACTACAACGCTTATATATTTATTTAAAATTTGAAATTACAAAATGGGATGATTCAAAAGAGTAGTTGCCCTATTTAAAGAGACCGTGCAAGAACATGTCTATCATCTCCAAAGATTCCTTACCTCCACTACCATCTGTCCAAAAATCGTTGAAATATACTCAATTGTATTTGAGGGCTCATTTAAGCTTAGCTAGCTCCTCTTTAAAAGAATTGAACGAGACCGGTTGATTCTCTCCAACACTTTCAACTGCCTCAGTGATGGGTTCTTTCTTTTGTCGCTTGCTTCATTTCTTCTTAGCAGATGGTCTACTGATAACCAGATCTCTCATGATTGGATTTATCCTAATTTCCAATCTAGAATCAACAATAGGTACTGTGTGAAATTTAGCTGCCAGTATTTGCATGGCTACCTTTTCCTTCATACTTGCAAGAAAATTTAGCATGTTGCCCGAATAGCCAGTCTCATTGGATTTAACTAGGTCCATATACCTCAATTGTGTGGGCATCGAAATACTTTTGCAGAGATGAGAAGCTCGAACCAGTTGGAGACTGCTTGCTAATGGATAAGATGATGCTTCCATACTTGAGAATTGGTTATTATAGAGCAGCAATCATGAATCACTGGTAGACTTGTGCACAAGTACAATGGGTGCCATGCTCGACTAATCCATTTCAAATGATTAAAATTTTTGAGTTCGTTACATGGTGACGTTCACCTAACTTCAAATGGCTGTGATGTATCGAGCAGATGAGATGGAGTGATCTGACTAGTTGTCACCCATCCCACGAATGGTGGATTTGACATATTGAAGCACGTGACATCGAAACTTATGCAAAAGTAGTTTCAACAAACTGCCTTTCGCCTAATGTATCTCTATGCGATGATGTAGTTCTTGCTAAGTTCTCAAAACTTGGGTCTTGTGTAAGAATCGTCATGGTGGCAACACCAAGAAATCAGAGAAGATAATTTTTATATATTTATTGAGTCGAAATAGTTCATATTTCTCATGGATTGTTGATTTAGTTAACCTAATAAGTTTTAATGGATGCACATTTTGAAGAATTAGCAACAACTAGATTAGATCAGATCAGTACCGAATCCATAGGAATGGAAGAGACACGGAGAAATTACAGTCAACAAGATGAGAGCAGAGGGATGAATGTCCATTTGGACATTGAAGGAACAAACTCTAATGGACATGGAGAGGAAAGGGATGAAAACTTAAATATGGTAGAGACCATTAAATTTTTTCAAAAGGATGTCCAAAGCCATAAAGCTGATAATGAAAGGCTTATGAGAGACAAAGAGCAACAGGATGACTTCAACATGAAGTTATTGCAAAGTCTGAACATAATAGAAAAGAAACGAGAAAAATAAAGTGACTCAAGAAAATCTGGAAGTCACAAACCTTGGATGAGAAAACAAAATCAGAAAATGTTAGCAGACACCATCATCATTCCCTGAAGCATTCCAATAAAAGAGTAGGTAGCAACACAAGTCCATCCCCTGTTAGATAGCGTAAGAGGTCTGGGGTGGATGAACTACGAGGAGAAATGAACAAAATCAAACCTCCTACATTTGATGGTGAGCACAAGAAGGATGAAGATGCAGAAACATGGTTGCTGGGCATGAGAAAGTATTTTCAATTACACAATTATTCTTCTCATGCAGAGGGTAGAATTGCTATCTATCAACTCAAAGGAAAGACATCCATGTGGTGGGATCATCTTATGCAGGTACAACATATTAAAGAGAAGAGTGTTGGAAGGAATTTAAGAGGTATTTTGAGAAGAAATACTTGACTAAGAGATATTATGACAATAAAATGAAAGAGTTCTTTGAACTCAAGCTCAGAAGCATGACCATAGATGAATATGAAAGAATATTCCTAGAACTGCTAAAGTATGTCTCCTTCATCAAGGATAACACAGTTAAAATTCAAAGGTATTTGAGTGGATTTCTAGTGTTCATCAGTGAAAAAATACAGTATGATAATCCCAAGACATTGGAAGAGACCATAAGGTGAGCTAAATGTCTATATGATCAATAGAAAGCAAGGCCAACTTTCCAAAAATTTTGGGAAGACAAAAAGAAGTTCAGGGTGGATCAGAGGAAGAAAGGATTTAAATCACCATTCTTCAGAAATAATCCATAGGGACCACAAAATCCTAAAGAGACCAAAATGATAGAGGTAGAAGGCCAAAGGCCAAGGCAACCACCTATTCAATGTTGGGGTTGTAAAGGAGATCATAGATTCAAAGATTGTCCTCACAGAGGTGAAAAAGGAAGGACTGCTTATAATGTACAACAAGCTGAAACAGTGGGGGACATGGGCATAAATGTGCCAAGGATCTATGAAACCCTGGATAATAAGCAAGCATAATATCAGTCACACATGATTGAAGTGGAAGGTATGATTAACAACCAAACCATTGCTATTTTAATTGATTCATGAGCTAGTCATAGTTATATAGATCTTAAGATGGTAGAAATTTTTCAATTTCCAAGAAGCAAGCATGGGAAACCTTGGTTGGTACAATTGGCTACAGGAGCCAAAAGAAAGATTAATGAGATGGTTAAGTCATGTCATATGGACATGAATGGACTGAGCACCAAAGCAGATTTGAACATTTTACCTTTAGGTTCCTATGAATGTCTAATTGGGATGGATTGGTTGGACCCACATCATGCTCTATTGGATTGTCCTAACAAAGAATTCACTTGCTTGTATGAATAAGGGAACCAACGGAAAGTGCAGGGAATTCCTAGGGTAGTAACCGTTAGAGAAATTTCAGCATTGTAGCTGAAGAAATGTTATAGAAGAGGATGTCAAATATTTGCAGTTCATACGAAGGAGACACCTAAAGATAGGGTGCCAAATTTGGAGGATTATGCAGTCCTGAAAGAGTTTGAAGATGTATTCAAGGAGGTACCAGGACTACCCCCAAAAAGAGACATTGATTTTTCTATAAATCTGACACCAAGAGCATCTCCCATGTTAAAGACTCCTTACAGAAAGAGTACACCATAATTGAAAGAGTTGCAAATGCAGCTTGAAGAACTTTTGAAGAAGGGGTATATACGTCCAAGTGTGTCACCTTGGGGTGCCCCAGTCTTGTTTGTGAAAAAGAAAGATGGAACGTTAAGATTGTGCATTGATTTCAGACAGTTGAGTAAAGTGACTGTCAAGAACAAGTATCCTCTGCCAAGGATCGATGATGTTTTTGATCAATTGAAGGATGCAAAGATCTTTTCAAAGATAAATATCAGATCGTGATACCATGAGGTAATAATTAAAGAAGAAGATATCAACAAGACCTCCTTCAGGACAAGGTATGGTCATTATGAGTTCACAGTGGTGCCATTTGGGTTGTCAAATGGACCAACTATTTTCATGTGATTAATGAATGATGTTTTCCAAAAATATTTAGTCAAGTTTGTCATTGTCTTTCTGGATGGGATTCTTATATACTCTAAGTCAGAGGAAGAGCATGAACACAATTTGAATATGGTGTTGCAAGTATTAAGGGAGCATCAGTTGTATGCCAAATTGAGCAAGTGCTCATTTTATCATAAACAAAATCATTATTTGGGGCATATCATCTCAAAAGATGTGATAGCAGTGGACCTTGAGAAGATAGAATCCATGGGCCTTGCAGGTTACTACAAGAGATTCATTGGAGGATTCTCAAAGATAGCACACCCAATCACTTCCTTGCAAAGAAAGGGTATGAAGTTTCAGTGGACGTCAGATTGTGAAAGGAGTTTCCAACATTTGAAACAATTATTGACAAGTGATCCAATACTAAGGATTGCAGACCCAAATGAAGATTTCATTGTATGCAGAGATGCATGTAATGAAGGACTTGGTGGAGTCCTTAGTCAAAATGGATTCGTGATATGTTATGAATCAAGGAAGTTGAAAGAGCATGAAAGAAACTATGCCACTCATGATTTGGAGTTGGCAGCCATAGTACATGCCCTGAGGAAATGGAGACACTACCTCATGGGAAAAAGGTTTGAGCTAAGAACATACCACAATGGTTTGAAATATTTATTTGATCAACCAAATCTAAATGCTAGGAAAAGTAGATGGTTAGAATTTCTAAGTGAATATAACTTTGATATAAAGCATATCAAAGGTAAATAAAATAAAGTGGTTGATGCACTCAGTAGGAGGGTGCATGAACTACGTGCTACAACCATCAACATGTATCAAACTGATGTTAAAAGCAAAATTCTTGAGGCTGCAAATACAGACCTGCAATACAAATAATTAATAGCAAAATTACAACAAGGTAAGACACCACAACAGATGGATATTTATAAGTTGGGAGTAGATGGAATACTGTTGCAAAAGAACAAAATTTTCATACCAAATGTCCAGGACTTGAAACATATAATTTTGCATGAGATGCATAATGTTCCTTATGCATGGCACCTTGGATATCATAAAACCGTAGCAGTGGTTAAGAGTCAACACTCTTGGCCAAGCATGAAAAGAGAGATAGCAGAATACATCACAAGATGTATGGAATGCCAGAAAGTTAAAGCATAACATAGGCACCCAACAAGATTGTTGGAACCTTTGCCCATTCCTGAATGGAAGTGGGAAGTGGTGACAGTGGATTTTATTATGGGATTTCCTAGAACAGGAAAGCTACATGATTCGATTATGGTGGTGGTGGAAAATCTTACAAAAGCTTCCCATTTCATTCCACTAAAAATTACTCACAAGGAAGCAAATGTCGCTGATATTTTCATGAAGGAAGTGGCACGATTGCACGAAATTCCTAAAATGATTGTGTTTGACAGAGACCCAAAATTCACCTTGAATTTCTTGAAAGGACTGCTCAAAGGATTTGGGATGAATTTGAACTTTAGTACAACTTACCATCCTGAGTATGATGGACAGACAGAGAGGGTGAATAGAGTGATAAAAGATATGTTGAGAATGTATGTGATGGATAAACCATCCAAATGGAAAGACTAACTAGATTTAGTATAATTTGCTTACAACAATGGGTATCAAACATCATTGAATATGAGCCCATTTTAAGCACTTTATGGCAGAAGGTGCAATACTCTAGTGAGCTAGAATAACCCAGCTGATAGAACAGTAGTCGAGCCAGAGTTGCTTAAGGAGATGGAGGACCAAATGTTAAAAATTAAGCAGACTTTGAAAGCTGAACAAGACAGAAAAAAAAGTTATGTTGATAAAAAAAAAATCCACAGAGAATTCAAAGTGGCTGATCATGTTTTCCTGAAGGTGAAAACTAACAGGAGTTCCCTGAAGCTGGGAAGCTACGCCAAGTTGGCAGCCAGATTTTGTGGACCATTTGAAATCCTAAAGAGGATTGGTCCAGTTTCTTATATGATTGCATTGCTTGCATCTATGTCTTTTCATAATGAATTCCATGTATCATTGCTAAAGAAATACATACCTGATGCTAATCATGTTGCTGATTGGAATGTTATTCAGGTGGAGCAAGAAGGCGCTTTCCAAGTGCATCTGGTGCGCATTTTGGACCGGAAAATCAAACAACTCCGTAATCGATCCATAGGGCTTGTAAAGGTCCATTGGACTTGGTATGGACCTGAAGACACTACTTGGGAGCATGAGGATTCAATGTAGGTAGAATACCCGCATCGTTGAGAAATTTTGAAAATTTTGTTCTATATGGGTACATGATGCACTGAGGATAGTGCATAAATAAGGGGAGGGGATTGTAATATCCCTCGGCCAAACCTAAATGAAAGTGTAATCCAAGTATATTTAAGTTAGTGAGTTGTTTAGACATCATTTTTTTAATATGCCTTTCATGGCATGGTGCACGCATATAATGCGCAGTAAAGTGATGTAGTGTGAACATTTCTGGATACCGCGTGTAGTAACTAAAGTGCGCACAACCTTGAAGACAACAGATACCACGCTCAGTAACTAAAGTGCGTGAAACCTTGAGGACAATGGATACCATGTGCAGTAACTAAAGTGCGTGCAATATTAAGGTCAACGAACCTTTATGTATATGATATGCATTATAGGCTGGTGAGCCAATATTATAAACCAGAATTCTTATGTTTTAGAATTAGGCCAAAGCGCCTAGATGTTAAAGGCCAATGTGATTATTTTGTATATGTCTCATGATTAATATAAAATACATCATTGCACGCAGACCGACCACGATAAAAGAGAAGAGGGACTAGATTCCACTAGTTAGGGAAAGGGAGGGCCAAAATCTAAGGAAAGGGCTAAGCAAGAGAGCTTAAGCCAAAAAGGAATATTAAATTAATATTTCTTAGAACATAAAGTATGGATAATTATTTCATCCTAAGTCCGAAAGAAAGGGACAGGTGTATCAGAGCAGCTTCCAACATGACAAGTGTCAAGTTAGAGACATGCATACTTATTGCCGTTTGGGGGGCTAACCATTTTTTCTTAGACCGGGGGAACCATTATTGGGGAGAGCTTACCATTTTTCCTTGGACCAGAGAACCATTATTGGGGGATCCTACCATTTTTTCCTGGAACCAGAGAATGATTTTGGGGGGAATACATTTCGTCAATCGGGGATGCTATCCTCGTATATTCCTATCACTGTACATGAACTTGTTTTCATGGCCATTTTTGCTGTTGGTGTACCTGTCATCTTGGGAGAGGGATTGAAGAGGCAGGTTGTCAGACTCGTGAGCAATTATCTGAGTGAGAGAATTGTTGGGGATCGATTTTCTGAAGGTGCTAAACTAAATCTACAGTTCTCTGAGACTTTTGGTCCGGCCTGTTGTTGAATCCATTGAAGGGAAGTGGAGCAGCTGAGGGAACGTTGAGTAGAGAAGGGGATCACTTCCTTAGGTGGGATAGGCATGTGGGGAATGAGAGGCTGTAGGTTGTCAGTTGAGTGAGCACCTGAGATGGAGTCTTTCCTGTTGACCGTGAACCCTTAGCCTGGTTAGGAACCCCTTACCCGGGTGGAGTCTAGTCCTAGCTCGGGGGTGACTCACTGTTGAGAGTGATGAATAGTGTAGTCTAAGGCTGGGAGTTTCGTGGATGGTCTGCACGCAGTTGCTAACATTATTACCAGGATAAGTATTGGTTCTGTGATGACTTTACATACTGCATTGTCATTTATGCATTAATTTATGGGTTTATTGCATGTGTGAGCATATATGTCTATATGTTTAAGGGTATACCCCTGTGTACACTGCATGTTTGTGATTACTGATAATACAACCTGAAAATCATGTATTTATAGAATGCAATTATTTGTTTATGTTTTATATGTGAAGCTTCCACTAGAGTGTTTTATGTATATTTTTAATTGCATGCAGTTCAATATGTATGTATGCTTGTGTGTGTATATACGTATTTAAAAAGAAAAATTATGTGACATACCTCAGTTGGATACTGGGTTGTTACCTTATGTTGGCAGAACTAAGTTAAGTGTTTGAGTAGTGGCATCCCTCGTCCTATTGGTGTCCGGGGAGGTACGTTACACTTTACATACCAATATAGATTTGTTCCTTGTAACTTGTCCATCTTCATTTAATTTATTCCTAAAAACCCATTTTGTGTCTATCACATTCTTATTCTTTGGTCTTGGAACCAATTTCCAAGTGTCATTTTTCTCTGTTTGATCCAATTCTTCATCCATGGCCTTATTCCAAAATTCATCCTTGTTGGCTTCTTCAAAACAATTTGGTTCAATTGTAGATAAGAGTGTTAGGTGTGTTTGTTCCAGTGAATGGATTCGTTTTCTAGTCTCAACTCCTATATCATTGTTTCCAATAATCTCATCTGAAGGATGATTCTTCTATACTTGTTTACTGGGTGTATTTGGAGACACTTGTTGAACTTGCTCTTCTGTTTCTGTCAGATTCTCTTCATCTTCCTCTTCTACTTCCTTTTCATCTTCTGCTTATTCTTTGGAAGGTTGTTCCATTGATTCATTTTCTTCTTCCTTTGATTTTGTTCTGTCTGTTTCATTAATTTTTACGTTGATGCTTTCCACAATTTTGTTCAATCTTAGATTGTCACAATTTTATGCTTTCTTTGTACTTGAGTAACCAACAAGTACTCCTTTGTCCACACGAGAGTCAAACTTTCCCATTCTGCCATCTTCTCTTTTGATGTAGCATTTGCTTCCGAAAACTCTGAAGTGCTTCACATTTGCTGGTCTTCATTTCCATAGCTCGTAGGGAGTTTCGTCAGTGTTGTTTCTGAGCATTACTCTGTTTTGAATGTGAACTATTGTATGCACTACATGTTTCCAAAAAATATCTGTAAATTTGTAATCCATTAGCATTGTTTGAGCCATTTCCTATGTAATTATCATCCATTACAATAATGTTCCTTTGTCTCTGAACCACTCTCTGAACCAATCTATGAATCCATGATCTCGTCCACTATCATATATCTATCCAAACTTGTTAAGTGTTCTTATAAATCCATCTCTGTCCATACTGTCCAAGATTGTCCATAATGCTAACCAATTTATCATTATACTATCAAATTGTACTTCTGCTCTGAATCTATCTTCTCAACCTCTACAAGATGCTCTAAGAATGGTTTTTTGGTCTGTCACAACTATCGCATAGACCCCCCCTATCTAATATTCGTATTACTTGGGAGTCTCTAAGTCGGATGGCTCAAAAAAATTCTTGCTCTGATGTGTATTCATCATCATCTTCATTGGTAGATTCATCATCATCTTCATGGGTAGATTCATTATCTCTCCGAGCTCCGCCTTATTTCTTTTTGTCTATGGATTCATCTTTCACTACAATGCCTGAAAGTACAATCTCTTGAATTTGTTCCTTATTTACTTTCCCTTCCTTTATTTCATTTATTTTACAAACCTTTCCATATCTGACATCTTTCTTTTTCTTTGTAGAATTTTCTTCATCTCGTTTTATTGCCAATCTTGCGATCTTTGGTACCTGGTCTTTGTTCACCACCCTTCCAAGCTCCGAAATGATGTGCGTATGAGGCATTGATAGAAGGGACTCACGCAATTTATTTTTTAAAGGTTGGAAGAATATTTATCCCTCGTGCGAGTTTAAACTCCAAAACAAATCATGTCCATCCATCTCAACCTTTGATTAAAGTCATAATCATTGGATTAAGCCAGTGGAAGGATAACGTAAGGATTGAAGATAAACTAGTGATTTGGCTCTGGGAATCATGCTAACCATCGAATCAACTATTGTGAGAGGTAATCACTTCAAGAAGTTCAAACTTTGAAAGATTGGATGCTTGTAAGGGAGAAAACGCCCAAAGGCCGAAGTCCGAAGGACTAGGTTCCATCTCCCAATCATGATTTACAAACACATAAGGTATGAGGTGCAGGGAACATATCTTAAATTAATAATCCCACGGTCCTAGCTCCTGGACTTGTGAAGGTTATTAATCAGGGAAGTGTTGATACACACTCTGATGAAATTTTCTCCAGAAGAATTAGAAGATTGCAACGAATGGAGTCTTGAAACTCTGAAGTTCCAAAGAGAAGGAGAATTGTCTAGTCAACTAAAGATTAAGTCTCGACCATCGATTTGTGTGAAACTTCATATGTATTCACCCTCGGTCATAGGTCAAGGTTATATGTAAAGTGGCGTTAAGGTAAATGGTCAATTGGGTTAACACTTGGTCATGATATATGGTCACTTGGTGAAATGAAGTGCCTATGGGATAAAACATGAAACAATCCATACACCATATGTATCTAGCTGTTGGTCACAATAGTTTTGTCATATGGAAAATGAAGGGGAGTTACAGCTAGCACCTGTCCATTCTAGGTACAGGAAAATGCACCAGATAGCGAAAGTGTGGGATCGAAATAATGAAGTTGATCCATTCCTGTGATCGACTCTTTAAAAGTTTGACCAACATATATATGATGATGAATTATCCCTTTCACTATATTGTATGAATAATAATAGAGGAAGAAAAAATAGATATTAAGTTTGTAGTAACGAGCCCACGGTCATTTGAAAATAATGGTTTGAAGGAAGTGCCTGTCTACATATATTCAAATCTAGAACGAGTAAAATAATCAGTGATGGGTTAAAATGCTGAAACAATTTGCAAGGGATTTGAATTCTTTAACAAAATATTAATACTAATAATAATATAAGTTACTATTAATTTAAATGAAGAGGCATGATGTTTCATTCCAAAAGGATAGATTGTTTCAAATTTACACCAGTTGGAAAAATATATAAACAAGAAAGAATGGTGAGAAGAATGTGTCTTGGTGGATTAAATATATATTTATATATAATGGATTGAATGGAAGTTCATTCTATCAGGTTGGTGCCTATTTACAAGATGAGTCCTGTTATGAGGATTGGATTCCTCACATCTCAGTTAGATCTAAGATCAGCAAGCTGGGTCTTGTTATCAGGGTTGAATTCCTCATTTCTCAGTTGGATATGAGAACTACAATCTAGGTCATGAATGAGATAGTTGGATCTCTCATATTCAGTTGAAGTCAAAGATATTAAAGGATTAATTTTATATGTATTTATACAAGTTAAATAAATAAAAGAAAGATATTATACCTACTTCATACAATTTGTGTTTTATATGTTTATGAATAATTAATTGAAATGCATATCTTATTCAATTAATTTAGTTAATCTATGCAAGTGTGAAAAGTAGCCAAAATTTACAGACACCGATTCACCCCCTCCCTCTTAGTGTCAAGTTTACATTTCAACAATTTTAGGGTTTTCTCCTTGCATTTGAGCAAAATCAACAATAAATTTTTAAGAAT
>ML846848.1:0-19500 GCA_009831015.1 Picea engelmannii
AGTCCATGGCGCAAGGTAATCTAATCGCTTATTTGTTTATTCCCGAACATTTTTAGTGGCATGAAAAGTAAACTACCCACAATACCATCCATACATTACTTTTATACCATGGTGCAATAAGTATCAATGTGAATTTTTATTGCACAAAAGTAGACCGCACACATGACAATATGAAATCATAATTAAGAAGGCCCCTAGTAAATTAATTTTCTCTCCATTTATGACAATTATGAAAATGAAAGGTTTAACATTGGTCAATAGAGAATCCATTTAAACTTGGAAATAATTGGATGTTATAACTGGTAAAAGGATGAAGCTTTTATATATGTCTAATTAATTATGAATACATATAAATTATTATATAATTAGTTACAAGACAGGGTTGAAGATCCTTTGAAGATCTTTTAAATTACAACTACACACAATCCATTGATTTAATCTTTGTGACGTAAGTTAATGTTGATTTGAGATTGTTTAACTTATTTTCCATTACACAAATAACACCAATTAATAACCATCTAAATCACAAAAATAACTACTTCAATTTGTTCTTGCAAGGAAAAATTAAACATAAAGGTGAACTTAAGTCTGTTGGGAGGAGCAACGAACCATCAACCAAAACAACAAGGGTAACCACCAACAAGAGAAATCTTCCCCTCCATATTCATATTGAAGTATGTGGGTTTCACTAAAACGTTTTTTTTTTAAACAACACAACAGAGGTAATTCTCTGGTGAGACCGATACTAGGGAGAAGGAAATACAATCCACAAGGTTCTTAAAATGCAGGTGGGATAAATCTCTGGCACCACCTCCATTGAGGAGAAGGAACATAGGCAAAATCTCATGCCAAAATGCAGAGAAGCACCAAGTACTACGCAAGGTGGTTCCTCCAATACACAAGGTATTTTACTCACGAATATCTCGTAGAAGAAAAGGGAAAACACAAGTGGTTTCTCTCTCCCAACTCACAGGTTGTTTTACACACAAAAACTCATAGAAGAAATGGGTAAACGCTAGTTGTTTATCCCCCCAACTCACAGGGTGTTTTACCCACGAAAATCTCAGAAGAAAAGGGAAAATGCTAGTGGTGTATCCCCCCATCTCACAGGTTGTTTTACCCATGAGATTTGCATAGAAAAAGGGTAATTCGTTGAGGGTTATCATATGGTTAAACGTGGGAGATTCAAGGAAAACAAAACATTGTCTAGTTAGTTGAAAACACAGAGGTATTCTGCCATCCGAGGAAGGAGGAATCACAGACCAATTTAAGAATATGTTGAGCAAGGGGAATTAAATAAAAACATTAGAGATCACCCTCCCTGGGTAAATCAAAGTCAATATTTTATAAAAACTTTGTTGAGAAAGATAATAGAACGTAGGGACATATCAAGTGAAATCAAGGAAGGCTACTAGGATTCAATCCCAAAATTTCAAGTCATCACATAGCAAAAGGGTGACTGCAACTCCATTGACATATGTAGAAGCGCTAAGGTCACAATAGAAATAGTCGCAATCCCAATAACAAAAAGGGGAATAAGCAATGAACTAAAATCGTCGATTCATCTCGTAAAGCATTCAATCACCTTACATAATCTATGGGTAATGTTGACCATGATGAAGTCAATGAGTTGGAAATTAGAAAATAACTCAATCAACCAAGGAAGTTTGATTAAATTTCAATGGTAGGAACATCAAAAATCCCCTTCTAGGGGTTATAAAACAATAAGTAGCTGGCCTCTAAGGTCTCACAATTTTTGACAGCTTACATAAAATATACACTTTAATATACTAATTGAATCTAATGCAATTAAAACTTTATGAAATACCATAACCGAAGACGAAAATTCAAAAATGTTCTCCCGCGCTTGCACTCCGTCTGTAACATCCCTATCTGGCGCACTTATAAAACTTATTCTTTGAGGACACTTGCTCGCAAGTGATCTGGATTTTTATGATGATAAAACATTTATCCTTGATGATGATGCATTATGATAGATGACATGATGTTTTACTTATTTGACATAAATAGGTGCTATTGACTCAGTTTTATTGAGTGTGTAGGGTTTTTGACCTGGAGGATGCAGAGGCATCGACGGAACCCTTGGACTCTGGATTGAGTCAGGAGAGTGTGCTATTTGAGTTGATTTATTTACCATGATATTTTATTGATTTGATGATATGTTTTTGACATGTTCTGACATGATGGTTGATGATGCAGGCTGACGATAGCTTGTCGACCAGACTCACATATGGAGTAAAGGGGCCACACACGATTTCCGGAGAGGTTGAGGGAGAGGTGTAGACAACAGCCTTGCCACAACCTACTAGCACTCCCACCATGGATCGAACTGTAGGTTAACGATTACCTAGTTTGAGAGGATCCATGATGCCGTGAGGGAAAAGTGTGACAATCGCTCATGATGATTCTAGGTGGCGCGCAATAAGGCGGGGGCCTTATTCCTTAGAGCCCTTAGTCTCCCACAAGTTCACCTGGCGGAGTGTTGACTCCAGGGGTTATAGATGTCTACCAATCAGTCAAGTCGGCGAGTGGCACCCTTGGAGCACGTGGTGCATCCTGAAGGGCATGTTGCGCAAAAGAAACACAAGTTGGTGAGTGGCACCTTTGGAGCACGTGGTGCATCCTGAAGGGCACGTCGCGCAAACAGAAACAAACGAGGCGAGTGGCACCCTTGGAGCACGTAATGCGTCCTGAAGGGCGCTTCGCATTGATGATGATGATGAAACAAACCTAGATGACCCTAAGACCTTAACACCTTAAGAAATTCTCAAAACGACTCCCCTAATTAATTGTCGCCTAGTTCAAATCTAAACCTACATTTAAAACATCTCTAAGATAAAATTTGGATTAGCCTTAAGAAAAGACCCTACAAAAATAAACATAAGGACGTAATCTAAAACCCTCCTAAGTAATAGTTAGAGTCTTCTTAAATTTAGGGGGGGTAAAGTGAAGAGATGGATAAATTAATTAAAATCCATGGTTTTAATTGTAAAAAGGAATAAAAATTAAATAACATGTGAGAGCATAAGAGTTATGAATTTAAAAATATAATGAAAGGATTAATTAGGGAATTTATCTTTTTGGTTTTAAAAAAAGAAGAAGAGAGGAATAAATAATAGAAATAGGGAAACTTGTAATAAAGGAAAGTAGGGGACATAGGGTAAAAAGCAAAAAGGAATAAGGAATTAAGGACTTTCTAAAATGAACTAAATTTAGCAACTTCATTTTAGGGAAAGTTATTAAAAGCATGTAAGGGGATCTAGGAACACCTAGGAGTAATTTTAGGAGCGACTCTAGGTGGGTGAGGGAAATGAGTCTTTTAATTTTTTTAAAGAAAATAATTTTGGAGAAACGTGGGGGATGAGTGACACTTGGACGACAGAGAATTTTTAAAGGATTGTCATTAAAACTTAAATTAATAATGATTTAGGAAAGGTAGGTGGGTCTCAAATTTCTATAAAAGAAGGGGAAGATGAGGAAGAAGGGGATGAACGGTGAGCGTAACGTTATGCTGTCGGATTGTGGCTTGACTGATTGCTTGTGAGGAGTTGGGTTTTTCTCAGCTCGGATTGGAGTGGTAGCTCAGCCTTGTGAGGCGAGCTGAGAAGCTAGACTTATCTTCTGGAAATTGTGTGGCCCCTTTGCGGCTCGGGGGGCTAAGGGGGAAGCAGAGTACCCCTAGCGATTGGCTGGGAGGTACCAGTGAGGTTGCTACAGTCGGCAAGCAGGAGCGACAAGGAGCACGGGACATCAATCGAGGCGTGGACATCAATCAAGGCGGTCGAAAGGGAAAAGGTACGCGTGTTATTTGGTAGAGTAGAATGCTTGGATGTAATTCTTCGTTGTAATATTATTGTTGTATATCCTTTTCATTCAACGCTCTGGACTGTATAAAATCATTTCTGTTGTAATTTTGGACTGTATAAAATAATTTCTACTGTAATTCTGGACTGTGTAAACCCCTTTACCATTCGACGTTCGGACGGTGTAAAATAATTACTGTTTGATAATCTGGACTGTGCAAATTTTAAATTATTGTGAGGGAATGTGTAATTTTTAATATCTGTTGTTCTGGAATTTTTCTTTAGACCGTGGGTTTGTTTTTGGGGCGATCTAATTAGTGCTGGAGTCTTCCTTCTTGACTGTGGGGAGGGGCGATCAATTCTGTGGGCATTTTCTTTATTTACGGTGGGCTTTCCATTGTGGGCATTTCATTTTATAAAATTACTGTCATTTCTTTTTAAATTACTGTCATTCATTTGCTTAAACTACTGTCATCTCGTTTGTATCTTCTGGCAATTCATTTTATAACTTATAGGCAGTTCGTTTTATAACTTCTGGCAGTTCGTTGTGGGCATTTCTCTTTATAAAATTACTGTCATTTATTTTCTAAATTACTGTCATTCATTTGCTTAAACTATTGTCATCTCGTTTGTATCTTCTGGCAATTTGTTTTATAGCTTCTAGGCAGTTCATTTTATAACTTTTGGCAGTTCGTTGTGGGCATTTCGCTTTATAAAATTACTGTCATTTCTTTTCTAAATTACTGTCATTCATTTGCTTAAACTACTTTCATCTCGTTTTGTGTCTTCTGGCAATTCATTTTTGAGGCATTTCAATTGCAAATACGGAACGCGTCAGGTCATGTTTACAATGTTAATTGGAATCCTTGAAATCTTATACATCAAATCGCTTGTAGATTGGTTGAAGCTTGTTAAGTAGCGGTTGGGTTCGCTGCAACCACTACATGTAAATATTGAATGGACCTCGTGTGGTCACTGTATATTCGATTTCAGTTCTGGATCCCGCAGTTGAACGGACTTTATCCATTTAAATGGTCACTATCATTACTGACATGGTTAAAATTTAAAGTAGTTATCAATGAAATGTTAAATCGGTTTCAGGTTAATATGGTAACCTTAAATGAACTGGGTGTTGTTACTTGATTGGATAGGTGACTGAAATTTTATGTCATTGAATAATTGTTTATAAATTATGTAATTGTAATATATTGTTTTTGAAATATGTAATTGTATTGTTCTTGCCATATAAATAAGTTGCAATGTTAGAGTTGATATCATTTGAAATGTATGATCATTGTTTTAATTGCAATGTTATTGTAATTAGAAAATGTAATGATATGGTTATCTTATTGTAATGCTAGTGTAAACTATTGTTATTGATAAAACATATATGGTGGAATGTCCTGGAATTACGTACAATAAATTACTCGGAGTTAGTAAATGAGGGTTGTTGTTCATTTAAATAATGTTGAACGTGGGTGTTCGTTGTCGGAGTCCTTTTTTCACGCGCCTTCTGTAAGGGACGTAATCGTTCTTCTTATTTATGTTGTACTTGAAAGTAATCAGTTAGTTGATTGGTCTGTTTATGTCGGGCGGGATGTAGACACCTCCATGTTCCTCAAAACAGTCACCATCCCTGAGACCTTAAATGGTTAAAATTGATGGGAACCTGGGCTTGAGCGTTGCTTATGTGTCTTGGAGGTCCTAACCATTGCAGGGTAGGATGGAGGGGTAGTCATTTTTACTTATTGTTGATTGATTTTGGTGTAAGAAATCCAGTGCCGTATCAAGAGTCTCAGGCCCTTTAAAGGCAGGGTTTCCACTCTTGCGACACACCTAACGGAGATTACTAGTTTCTGCCTGAGCAGTCGACCAAGAGCCTATCTGACCTTATCTTTCTTCGGAGCAGTGAACTAAGATTAAACGCCCTGCTTTCCTGTGTAGAAATAGTAAGATCTACTACTATGGATTCTTCCCTCTGTGTTCGTACTGTGCATAACCCAGTATGTCGTTAAATGTTTGCGTTGTGCGCCTTATGTCTATGGTCCTTTATTGCTTGCTGTTACTCGTTGTGTGACTTCAGTCTTCTTGTGATGAACCTCGTGGTCGCATCTTGTTGGTTGTCGAATGGCGACGTAGAGTCAAGTGTGTCTGTTACTTCTACACGCGCGCACACACCTTAAACAAAAAAAATAAATTTGCACCTGTTATCAGAGTTGTTGTCGTAACGAGCAGGTCATTACACCATCCAACTCCCTGCTTGCTAACCATGAAGACTTCACTGATACCTCTCAGCCAACACCAGGGGTACTCTTCTCCCCCCCTCGATCCCCCCGAGCCGCAAAGGGGACACACACACAAACTAGAGAAAGGTAGCTCCCAGTTCTCCTTGCAAGGTCGAGCTACCACTCTTTAATCGAGCTAGGAATCCCAAATCACAAGAAAAATCAGTAAAAAAAAATATCGACAGCGTAACCTTATGCCTACCAGTCATCATCCATTCACCTCCTCTCCCATTTTTTTTATAGAGTTCTCTTAGTGACTAGTTGCCAAAATGCACATTAAATTCTTTTTATTAAATTTTTATTAGGAATATTTTCCCTCGTACACTTGTCACTCGATATCTCAGTTGCACTAGACATTTATTTATTTAATTAAATTAATTTGTTAATTTCCCTCACCCACCTAAAAGAGTTCATAAAAACTTTCATCGATGTCCCTTTATTCCCTCACATTCCCTTAATGACCGATGCCTTTCTTAAAGCTTAGTTGAGTTCAAATTTGGAAAGTTCTCTAGACTAGATTCCCTTCTATGTTCCACATTCCTTTAGTATTTATTTTTCCTGATGCAGGAGCATCGCCAACTCATCAAGTGAGCCAACGCGGAAGTGGAAAGACAACTAGACAACGCCCGCACAAATCTTGAAAACACCTTGATATTGTTGCGCCAACATTAATGTGCGGATTTAACGCAGCGCACTTGTATTGTAATGGACCTTGAGCAGATAGCTCTTGTCCTTAGGTAGATAGTCGACATTTAATATAGTTAATGCTGGTAGATAGGAATTTAATTTTACATTTGATAGCTTTAGAACGCAAGAGGGAAACAGTATATAGACACCCTCATTGTATCATTGTATTATTATTGAACGAGAAGAAAGAAGAGAAGAGCATGCAGAGAACTGTGTGAAGAACACCCATGCATAGGCATTTGAATTAATAGAAGAAAGATTTGATTCAAATTCATGGTTTGTGTTGTTTCTCTGTGTATTGATGATTTGCTCATGAATGTTTGCTTCCTGTCATACATTTTCTTTTATATGATGTGTATGTGATTTCATGGTTAAATTGAAGTATGAGAGAAAGAGTGAATGAGTTTCAATTGTTTCTCTAATTGAGTCAGAGGATTCCTGCAAGGAGTGCAGTCGAATTGTCTGTAAGGAGTGCGTTGACAGAAGGGTTCAATTAGAGTTATCTTTTGCTCTCATTTCCTCGAAGATAAAGTTAGGCACAGTGCCATGTAAGGAGTGTGCAGGCTAGGGAGAAGTCTCAGAGTTGTGATTCTGAGCAGAGTATCGAAAGACTGCTGCGGCAGGAGTGCGCAGAGTCGAATGACTTCAACACTTAAGCGTTGTTGAAGATTTGATGCAAGGAGTGCGTGCAAGGTTTCTTTCTGAAGACTGAATTCATGGAAAGCTCAGGAGGAATAGACCTTCGAATTTACTGAAGGGTAAGTACAGGGAAGCTGTCGTGGGAAGTCTGAGAGAAGCGTCACAGGTTGGCGAGCGGGTGAGCAAGTCTTCGTGGAGGAAGCACTTGATTCATTTCACATAATCATAAAAGGGAGAACGGACGGTCGAAATCCTCTGAGGATATTTCGCGAAGTTCCTTGGGCCGTCGGACCTCACGAAGGTGTGAGGAAGTTACGACGAGAATGTCCGAGGGTTCGAAGCACAGGAGAGAGTAGAGCCGCTGATCCAAGTCATCCAGGGCCATAGGATTATTCGCGAGATCGTCTATCGGGATCTCGTGAGAAAAGTGTCCAAGACTTGGTAACGGGAATCGTGATATTGCGATACGCGATATCCCGAGGATTACGTAAGTAGCACGGGTCACAGAAGTTGATGACGTGAACAGTTGACGTGAGCTATCGAGGTTTTGCAACGAAAGTTCTGAGCATTGGACAATAGGATTCGCGATCCCGCGAAGTCCGAAGTCCCGACGAGATAAGGGATCACCGAAGAGTCAACTCGTGAGTGTATTGGAGTTTTGGTGCATCGAAACTCGGGAGTCGAAGAATCAAGTGTTTGATGTCGTGAGTTGTGAAGTCACGATAGAGCCGAAGTCCCGATACGGTGAGAGAGAGATTCAACGTTGCCTGGCTATCAGGTCTCGGGAATTTGAGAGCCCAGAGATCAACAGAAAACTTGTGAAGCGGCGAGTTCTGATTTCCTGATAAGAGAAGGAGGGAAGTCGTGCGAGGAGAAGATGTGGGTGCATATTTATCGATAGGGAAATAGAAGAGCCTTTGAGTTCTTCGGGCCGAGAAGAAAGAAGGTCCTGAGGAAGTGAACGTGCCAGTGAAGGTGCGGCTGCGTCAGGTTTGGTATCAGAGTGAGGAAGTTCTTTGTTTTCTGTAGCAGAGAAAGGAATTCACCATGCCACCCAGGAGAGAAAGGTAGTCACTTGATCCATAGGATAGGGAGGTGTGAAGAAGAGGAAGGCAGGTAGTCAATCCAGAAATGGAAAGACAGATGAGGGATCTTCGAGCAAGACTTGAAGACATGGAGACAACTCAAAGACGCACAGTTAGTGCGGGGGATTTCAGCGATTCAAACGATGAAGTTGAAGCTGAACGCGAAGAAGAAGTTGCAAGTGAGGATGCAGCAAATGAACGTCTAATCAAAGCCATCGCCAGAATGGGTGCAAAGGCGAAAATGGACATTCCAGTTTATGAGGGAAATCTGGATGCAGAGGAGCTGCTAGATTGGATAAGAGCTCTTGACACCTACTTCTACTATGAGGATATCGAAGAGGACAAGAAGGTCAAGCATGCTGTTACGTGCTTAAAAGGACATTCAACATTGTGGTGGGACGAGCTACAAGCTAACAGACACTGCAAAGGAAAGCAAAAGATCAAGAGTTGGGATCGAATGATCGCGAAGATGAAGGCGAAATTCATCCCAAGAGATTACCAAATTACTCTGTTTAGGAGGATGCAGAACCTGAGATAGAAGCTGATGACAGTGAAAGAATACACTGAAGAATTCTATCGACTGAACATCAGAGAAGGTCATCGGGAGAGCAATGATGAGAAGGTTGCCAGATATCTGAATGGTCTAAGGTATGACATTCAAGATGAATTAAGCATGGTTGCCATCAGGACGGTGGAGGATGCTTATCAGATGGCTTTGAAAGCTGAGGAGAAGCTGAGCCGTAAGCAAGGTCAGTGAGGGCGAGGCAGAAGTCAGCCCAGATGCAAGGCGGTTGCCCAGGATATATACCAGAAGCCCAAGGAGGAATGGAAGAAACCTCAGGGTAAAGTTGAGAGAGGTGGAACCTCACAGCGAGGGCCATATGTTGAACAAAGAGGGCAGCATACAGAGCAGAGTGGAGGATATGATGACAATAACACTTTTCCTCGTACTAGAGGTAGAGGAGGAGGAAGAGGAGGAGTAATCACATGCTTCACATGTGGAAAGAATGGGCACAAATCATATGAGTGTCCAGAGAAAAAGAAGGACGTTGGAGAAGCTCACATCACTGAAGCATAGAGGCGAGATGTTGAGGTTGAAGACGTAGAAGGTGGAAGATCACTTATGATGTGAAAAGTCCTTTTGACACCTGAGAAGGAGGTGGAAATTTCAGTTCAGAGGACCAGACTGTTCAAGACTGCTTGCAAGACAAAGGATAGGGTGTGCAAGGTCATTGTAGACAGTGGTAGCATGGATAGTCTCGTTTCAACCGAGATGGTAGAGAAGCTGGAGCTGGAGACGACTGATCATCCAAGCCCATATAGAGTTTTGTGGCTACAGAAGGGACACCAGGTAACTGTTACTAAACAATGCTTGGTTGAATTTAAGATAGGAGGGTATAATGATAAGATCTTATGTGATGTTATTCCCATGGATGTATGTCATTTATTGCTGGGTAGACCATGGAAATATGATAGAAATGTGATTCATGATGGGAGAATGAACACATATACCCTGGAGAAGAATGGGAGAACCCATATGTTGCTTCCGATAAAGGATAAAGAGGTGAATCCAGAAGTGAGCAACACAGTACTTCTCATGAGTGGGAAGGAACTTCTTACAGAGGTTAAGAAGAAGGAAGATTCACAATTCTTTGTGATCAGAAAGCCGAGAATTGTCCTGATGAGCACAAGAGTGAATGATTTGCCAGAAGAAGTTTAGGAACTGCTCGAAGAGTTTGCTAACATCATAGTGGACAAATTACCTCATTCGTTGCCACCAATGAGGAGTGTAAGCCATCATATTGACCTCATACTAGGAACCAGTTTGCCAAATAAAGCCGCGTACAGATTGACGCCGCAGGAAAATGAGGAGGTCAAGAAGCAGGTCCAGGAGTTATTGGACAAAGGATTGGTCAGGGAAAGTTTGAGTCCATGTGTTGTTCCAACAGTACTCAGTCCAAAAAAAGATGGAGGCTGGAGGATGTGTACCGACTCAAGAGAAATCAATAAGATAACCATTAGATATAGATTCCCATTGTCGAGAATGGATGATCTGATGGATTGCCTAAGCGGGGCAAAATATTTTTCAAAGATAGATTTGAAAAGCGGATACCACCAGATTCGCATGAGGGAAGGCGATGAATGGAAGACAACCTTCAAAACCAATGAAGGACTGTATGAATGGTTAGTCATGCCGTTTGGTTTGACGAATGCACCAAGTACCTTTATGAGGTTGATGAATGAAGTCCTGAGGGAGTTCATCGGAAAATTTGTCATTGTGTATTTGGATGACATACTGATTTACAGTAAATCAGTGGCAGAGCACTTGAATCATTTGGCTATAGTGATGAAGAAGCTACAGTAGGAGAAGCTATTGATTAATATGAAGAAGTCCTCATTCATGAAGATGGAGCTCATTTACTTGGGTTTCGTTATTTCGGCGAATGAGTTGAGGATGGATCCGGATAAGGTAGAATTGATCAAGAATTGGCCATCACCGAGAAATGCATTCGAGGTGAGAAGTTTTCATGGACTGGCTAGTTTCTACCGAAAATTCATCAGGGATTTTAGTGGGATTAGCGCAGCAATGATGGATACCGTGAAGAAGCAGCATAAGTCTTTTCACTGGACAACAGAGGCTGAAAGGAGCTTCAATCTGTTGAAGTGAAAGATAACGGAACAACTAGTTTTGGTGTTGCCAGATTTACTGAAGACATTTCAGGTGAAATGTGATGCCAATGGGTTTTCCATAGGAGCGGTCTTGAGTTAGGAAGATAGGCCGGTTGCATATTTCAGCGAGAAGATGGATGAGGCGAAGTTGAAATACTCCACGTATGATAAATAATTTTATGCTATCATACAAGCGTTGAAAAAGTGGAGGCATTACTTGATCCCGAAAGAATTTGTATTGTATAGTGACAATCATGCATTACAGTTTGTGAGTCAACAAGAGAAGTTGAATCAGAAACATGCAAAATGGGTAGAGTACATGCAGAATTTCACATTTGTGATTAAGCATATTTCTGGTACTGCTAACAAAGTGGCTGATGCTTTGAGCAGGAAGTGGTTGTTGCTACAGGAGTTCTGAGTCAAAACATTGGGTTTTGAAAATCTTAGGGACATGTACGCAGGTGATGCAGATTCTGCAGAGGCGTATGAAGCAGCTGAGAATCCAGTTCTCAGGGACAAAAGTCCTTGGATAGATTATATGATCCAGGAAGGGTTGTTGTTCATAGGCAATCAACTGTGTATTCCGAAATGCTCCATGAGGGAGAATCTATTGAAAGAGAAGCACAATGGTGGATTAGCAGGACACTTTGGCCATGACAAAACATTCGCGAAGCTGAGAGAATCATATTTTTGGACAGGGATGTGAGCAGATGTCAAGAGATTTGTTGACAGATGTCGAGTTTCCCAGCATTCGAAAGGGAGGAAGCAGAATGCAGGTTTTTATCATCCATTTCCCATACCAGAGAGGCCATGGGAGGCGATTAGCATGGATTTTGTATTAGGATTGCCGAGGACGCAAAGAGGTGTTGATTCCATCTTTGTGGTAGTGGACAGGTTTTCTAAGATGGCACATTTCATTCCATGCCAGAAGACCAACGATGCGACTCACATCGCGAATTTGTTTTTCAAGGAGGTCATTCGACTTCATGGATTGCCGAAAAGTATAGTTTTGGACAGAGACACGAAATTCATAGGGCATTTTTGGAGGACCTTATGGAGGAAGCTAGGAACTAACTTGGTGTTTAGTTTTTCTTATCATCCTTAGACAGATGGACAAACAAAAGTGGTCAACAGAAGTCTGGGAGACTTGCTGAGGAGCTTGGTGACGGAGCACCATAACAGTTGGGACCACATATTGTCGCAGACAGAGTTTGCGTACAATGATTCAGTGAATCAGAGTACAGGGAAAAGTCCATTTCAGATTGTATATGGAATGCAGTTGAGGGGAGTTTCTGAACTGAGTGATTCAGAACAGACGACTACTAGTAGCGTTAGTGCAGAAGAATTCGCTGAGGCGATGAAATAACTTCACAGCCAGGTGAAGGAGCGACTGCAGAGTTCAAATCAAGAATACAAGCGCAGAGTAGATCAACATCGGAGACAACTTCAGTTTGAAGTTGGGGATCTAGTTCTGGCACACTTAAAGAAGGAAAGGTTCCCGAGGGGAACATACAATAAGTTAAAAATGAAGAAAATCGGACCATGTAAGGTCTTGAGAAAATTCAGAGAGAATGCTTATGAAATTGAGTTGTCGGATGGCATCGAAATATCTCCGATATTCAATATCATAGATTTATACCCGTACAGGGCTGGAGAAACAGAGACTGGAACCGAGGAACGAGTGATCCAGTGGGCGAAGAAGATGCCGATAGCAGAAAATTCACAGATGGAATGCATACTGGACAAGAGAGTGAGTAGGAAGACCAGGTGAAAGCAATACTTCGAGTATCTGGTCAAATGGAAGAATCACCCAGTGGAAGATGCCAGCTGGGAGAGCGAAGCAGAAATACAGAAGCATGGACAGACCATGCAGGAGCTCATGGATAGGAGCCCATGAAAATTTTCAAGCCGAGGAGTATGATGCATGAGCATCACCAACTCATCAAGCGAGCCAACACGGAAGCGGAAAGACAGCTGGACAACGCTCGCACAAATCTTGAAAACACCTTGATATTGTTGCACCAACATTAATGTGTGGATTTAATGCAGTGCACTTGTATTGTAATGGACCTTGAGCGGATATCTCTCGTCCTTAGGTAGATAGTCGACATTTAATATAGTTAATTCTGGTAGATAGGAATTTAATGTTAGATTTGATAGCTTTAGAACGCAAGAGGGAAACGGGATATAGACACCCTCATTGTATCATTGTATTATTATTGAATGAGAAGAAAGAAGAGAAGAGCATGCAGCGAACTGTATGAAGAATACCCATGTACAGGCATTTGAATTAATAGAAGAAAGATTTGATTCAAATTCATGGTTTGTGTTGTTTCTCTGTGTATTGATGATTTGCTCATGAATGTTTGCTTCCTGTCATACATTTTGTTTTATATGCTGTGTATGTGATTTCATGGTTAAATTGAAGTCTGATAGAAAGAGTGAATGAGTTTCAATTGTTTCTCTAATTGAGCCATAGGATTCCTGGAAGGAGTGCAGTCGAATTGTCCGCAAGGAGTGCGTTGATAGAAGGGTTCAATCAGAGTTAGCTTTTGCTCTCATTTCCTTGAAGGTGCAGTTAGGCACAGTGCCATGTAAGGAGTGCACATGCCAGGGAGAAGTCTCATTGTTGCGATTTTGAGCAGAGTATCAAAAGACTGCTGCGGAAGGAGTGCGCAGAGTCGAATGCCTTCAACACTTAAGCATTGTTGAAGATTTTCTGCAAGGAGTGCGTGCAAGGTTTCTTTCTGAAGACTGAATTCATGGAAAGCTCAGGAGGAATAGACCTTCGAATTTACTGAAGGGTAAGTGAAGAGAAGCTGCCGTGGGAAGTCTGAGAGAAGCGTCACAGGTTGGCGAGCAGGTGAACAAGTCTTCATGGAGGAAGCACTTGATTCATTTCGCAGAATCATCAAAGGGAGAATGGACGGTCGAAATCCTCTGAGGAGATTTCGTTAAGTTCCATGGGCCGTCAGATCTCACGGAGGTGCGAGGAAGTTACGACGAGAACGTCTGAGGGTTCAAAGCTCAGGAGAGAATAGAGCCGCTGATCCAAGTCATCCAGGGCCGTAGGATTTTTCGCAAGATCGTCTATCGGGATCTCATGAGAAAAGTGTCCAAGACTTGGTAACGGGAATCGCGATATTGCGATACGCGATATCCCGAGGATTACGTAAGTAGCGTGGGTCACAGAAGTTGGTGACGTGGACAGTTGATGTGAGCTATCGGGGTTTCGCAACGAAAGTTCCGAGCATTGGACAACAGGATTCGCGATCCCGCGAAGTCCGAAGTCCCGACGAGATAAGGGATCGCCGAAGAGTCAACTCGCGAGTGTATCGGAGTTTCGGCGCATCGAAACTCGGGAGTCAGAGAATCAAGTGTTTGATGTCGCAAGTTGCGAAGTCGTGATAGAGCCGAAGTCCTGATACGGTGAGAGAGAGAGTCAGTGTTGACTAGCTATCGGGTCTCGGGAATTTGAGAGCCTAGAGATCAACAGAGAACTTGCGAAGCGGTGAGTTCCGATTTCCCAATAAGAGAAGGAGGAAAGTTGCACGAGGAGAAGCTTTGGGTGCAGATTTCCCGATAGCGAAATAGAAGAGCCTTGGAGTTCTTCGGGCCGAGAGGAAAGAAGGTCCTGAGGAAGCGGACGTGACAGTGAAGGTGCAGCTGCGTCATTTCCCCTTTTTGGTATAAGTTCTAAATGAGATGTTGTTTTCTAGGTTCATTGAATCACTAGTGTTAAAACCGCGACATGCCCTTCATGACACATTACATGCTCCAAGGGTGCCACTCACCTTTTGACTGATTTTGGTAGACATCCACCCTTGAAGTCAATACTTCATTATGCGACCTTGTGTGAGACTAAGGGACTCTAAAGAATAAGGACCCTACCTTATTGTGCACCCCTTAGAATATTTGTGAGCGATTGTCTCAATCTACACTCATGACATCATGGATCTCTTGAACTAGGTAACCGTTAACCTATAGTTCACCCCACTGCGAGAGTGCTAGTAGGTTCTAGTAGGGTTGCTACCACACCTCTCTCTCAATATCTCTGGTTGTCGTGCATGATTCCTTTACTCCAAATGTGAGTTTGATTAGCAAGAAATCATCAGTATGCATCCATCATTAAAACATGTCAGCGATCCATAAACAACATCATAACATACCCAGTCACATGTCACATATGCAATAACAAAATTACTCAAACCATATACAATCCACTCCCTCACTCAATCCAGAGTCTAAGGAGGTCCATCGATTCTGGCATTCTCAATGTGTCAAGAGTCCTGCACACTTAGGAGAAACCAGTCAATAACACCCGTCTATACATAATAACATAACATCATAAATCACAATCTCATCATTAGAATCCATAAGCGTAGCAGTCAATCATATAATGAACCAGATCACTTGCACACAAGTTTCCTCAATGAATAAGTCACATCAGATGCACACAAGAGCAGGATGTTACAACACCCCTCTTGTTTTAAATTTCATCCCAAAGTTTCACAGTATATAAATGCATAATTAAAGTATCTGACAATATCTAAAGGTCTAGCCATCAAACAAATATGGAAACTATTGACACATATCATATGTGTCCTCCCTCGTAACCGAGTGTGGACTATAATCGTCCCATTGGTCCTTGATGTGATCGACAGTTCGACGTCGTAGCTGTTGAATGCGATGGTCTAGAATGTGGATTGGCTCCGCCATCAGCACACCCTCATCCAATATCCTCCCATAACTCATGTTAATCACAAGTGTAGGATCACTTACTTAAAGTATCACATAGATACAAGATAAAAATCATGCATATGCCTCAAAGAATGAGGTGTGACTAGCCGTTAGTCCCTTCACCAATGGTCACGCGATGCGCATTGGAAAAACCCTTAGGTCGATCTTGCATTTCTTCCAACCCTTTTTCTTATCGTTTGTACTTCTTCTTCCATTTCTTAGATCGCTTCTCTTCCTGTCAAGAACCTATCCTCAAGTCGATCCCAACTCAAAGGTGTTTGACACGGTTGCTCGTAAAGAAAGTCAAAAGGTGCCATCTTAATGGTGCTTTGATAGTTGTTGTTGAATGCAAACTCTACTAGTGGTAAGAACTCTTCCCAATTTTTTTTTTGGTCCATCACGTACATACACAACATATCTTCCAAGATTTGGTTCATCATTTTTGTCTTCCTGTTTGTCTCCGAGTGATATGCGGTATTAAAGTTAAGTTGGGTTTCCAAGGCCTCTTGGAAACTAGTCCAAAATCATCCTGTAAACACCAATCCTCGATCGGATATGATCCTTTTAGGCATGCTATGCAATCTCACTGATAAAAAATCTAGCTATGTCTGGCACCTGATACGTTGTATGCATTGGGATAAAATGTGCACTCTTTGTCAGAGTGTCAACTACCACAAAAATCAAGTCGTGCCTCCTTGCCATCACGACAATCAAACAATAAAGTCCATTGAAATGGCCTTCCATTTCGATTCTGGAATGACGTGTAGATAGAGTAATCTAGTCGGATGTCTATGTTCAACCTTCACTCGTTGACATTCTAGACATCTCTCCACATAGCTAACTATGTTCGCCTTCATCCCTTCCAGAAGAATAAGGGCCTAAGGTCTGCCCTCATCTTCGTGACTCCTGGATGAGCCATGTATACTTTTCTATGAGCTTCATTTAAGATCAAATTTCTCAATTTTTCGTTAGGGGGTACGTAAATCCGGTTATTATAGCTCATCAATCTGTCATTTTCCAATGTATATCCTTCAAACCTTGGTATATTCACGACGTCTTGTTCAATAATTTCCTGAACCTCTTTATACCAGCCTTGGTCAAATTGTATAGTTAGCATATTTTCTCGAAGATTCGCCTAAAGAGGTATCATTGAGAATATGCGTGGTCTTTGACTCAACACATATGTCACTCTATTCACTGTTCATTTAATGTACTTAATCTCAAATTTAATTTGGCAAGAATTTTGACCAACGCCTTTGTCGCGTGTTCAAGTCATTCTACGCAAAAAAATGTGCTGCAAACCACAGTGATTCTTTTTCAATTCGAATTTCCGTCCAATCAGGTAGTGTCTCCATTCTCTCTGGGCATACACAATGGCTAATAACTCTGAATCGTGCATCATGTAGTTCTCATCATGCCTTCTTAGTTTCCTTGAGGTGTAAGTGATCATTCAATCATCTTTCATCAATATTATGCCTAAGCCTTCCTTGGATGCATCATTGCACACCAAGAAGTCTTCATCCATGTCAAGGGATTTTAGTATTGGCGTTGTCGTCAAAAACTCCTTGAGCCTTCAAAATTCATCCACACATTTCTCGGTCCACACAAACTTTTTGTTATTTTTCAGCAATTTCGTAATCGAATTGCTATCTTCGAAAAACCCTCGACGAATCGTTGATAATATCCAGCTAAACCCATGGAGTTACATACTTTGGGTACTTTTGTCGATGCAGACCATTCCCTAATAGCCTCTAACTTCACTAGATCCACAACGGTACCTTCATAGGAGATAACATGCCCCAATTGATGAATCCTCGATTGATAAAAGAGTATTTCAACAATTCTCGTGATTTGTTCCCATGCAAACACTGTAGAACCAAGTGTAATATTCGTGAATTTCTTCCGTACTCCGATAATATATCAAAATGTCATCAAGGAATACTTGACGGTAGTAAAGAAGAGTCTCCACGACCCATCCTTCTTCCATATGAAAATAACAGGAGCACCCCAAGGTGACATACTTGGACATATAACTCCTAGGTCCAACAACTCCTTCAGTTGCATGTTCAACTCTTATACTCAAGGGTTGACATCTGATAAGGTGCTCTCGCAACCAGTTTTGTTCCAAGGTTCGAGCCTATTTTAAACTCCAACTCTCTTGCGGGTGACAATCAGGAAATTTTTCTTAAAACATGTCAGCAGTACTTGTGCCCCGCGAAGGTCCTTCTAATCCTTTCGTCACGCCCTTGTCATTTAGTGCCAAGATTTTATATAGATTGCATACCTGCATAGGCTCTTTTTTTGTTGTAGGGAATAAGTGAACCTCATGGATACTCCCCATTTTCTTCCTACAATCATAGTTCTCTGTCCCTCAACGTCGGTCCAACTCAACCGCTTCATCTCATCGTTGAGTATCGCATCATGTGATTCCCACCAGTCGATACTAATCACGTCATTGTAAGATCTTAAGATCGTGACGTAGGTCAGACTTTGTTACACTATTCCCGAGGTTAAGGCTACAATACGTAACCCGTCCTTCATCCTATTGTTTGGCTCCCGAAGCCATTTATACATAGCCTAACTTGTCCCGTTCGACTGCCTTTACCTAAATCCCTTCCACGTGGTCTAGAATAAATCTTCTTGAGCATCGAGATCTAACAAATACTAAATTTTGTTTGGCGATGGTACCCGACACCTCAAGCTCAGTGGCCTGATGGTTATTCATCGCAATCACGAATCCTATGGGCCTTGCCCATCTCCGCCATGGTAGTGTGTCCTGTTGACTCGGCCACTCTGGCCCTTTCTACCAGACAATATTGTTGGTAAGGTGACTCCACACATGTCCATCGCCCACCTCCGATCTAGTACTCATGGCCCCAGAATAAAATTTGCTGGCCCACCAGCCTGAGATCCTGGTCTGTTCTACTGACAAGCCTAGACGATGACTATTAGCGGTGTTGTCATGGATGTGGTGGTCCCCTATAGGGAGTCTTATGCTTAGGAACCTATTGTCATGGTGTCGTGAACAAGGGTCCTATAGGTGTATCTCGATCCCAAGATGTCTTGTTTGGCTGACGTCTGATGTTGTTGCGCACCAGATGTTGTCAGTCCACATGGCCTTGTAGGAGTCATGCCTAGATTCCTGTAGTCAAATCTTCCTCATCTAAGAGGCCTACTGGAATGCATCATGCAATGTCCGAGGCATTTAGATTCTCACTTTCGCACAAAAGCTGGAGTTAAAGTCGGCCATAAATTTGTTGATATCCATCTTCTTCATGTTCAAATGCGGGGCATACCGAAGTATCTCTATAAATTTTGTCTCATAATTCGACACCGTACGACTACCCTGTCGTAAGGCACTGAACTCATCGATAATAATTTAAATAAATTGATAAATTAGATTTGACAATGATTTATATTTTCTCACTTTTTAAAAATATATATATAATAATTTAAAACTAGTTTAATTTGTTTTGTTTGTAATAAATAATTTGATACTATGTTTGAATTTGTTTGTAATAAATAATTTGATACTTTTGTAATAAATAACTTGCTAATGTGTTTGTAATA
>ML846848.1:20874-35247 GCA_009831015.1 Picea engelmannii
CATTACATCCAGTCCAACATCAACTAGATCGACAATCAACATAAAATATCACGAATCATGGCGCAAGAGAAATCTAAATTTCTAAATCAATCAAACATCTTAATGATTAGTTATTCATGTGTGATAAGATTCTATTACAAGCAAACATCAACTAAGGGATGCAATTAGACATCAATGAAGCGTTTCACAATAAACTACATTTAAGACTAGTTATATCAACATTAATTCTGGGGCGTGCAAGCAACCATTCACTTTATTAATCATATATCAACTTATTTAACAACGCAAGAGTAACTAAATTCCAACAATCACAATTCATATAAGTAACAGTGTAAGATAACAAAGTCTAAAACTTTCAACATTCACATGATAAGGGTGAAAAGTAATCTACTTTATTTTATTTTCATGGTGCCAACAAACATCTAATTTATACCAAGCCACACGATTAATCAATTACAGAATTCAACAATAAATCCTCTTTAATTTCAAGATGTGTGCGTGATCTAATCACCGAATTAAACACAAATCAACATCATTCATTTTTCTCATAATCTTAATCACTTAATTAAACATACATCATCATTATTCATGACGTGCAAACAATCTAATTATTCAATAACATCATAGTCCATGGCGCAAGGTAATCTAATCGCTTATTCGTTTATTCCCTAACATTTTTAGTGGCACGAGAAGTAAACTACCCACAATACCATCCATACAGTGCTTTTATACCATGGTGAAATAAGTATCAATGTGAATTTTTATTGCGAAAAAGTAAACTGCACACATGAAAATCTAAAACTATAATTAAAAAGGCCCCTAGTAAATTAATTTTCTCTCCATTTATGACAATTATGAAAATGAAAGGGTTAGCATTGGTCAATAGAGAATCCATTTAACCCTGAAAATAATTGGATGTTATAACTGGAAAAAGGATGGAGCTTTTATATATGTCTAATTAATTATGAATACATATAAATTATTAATTAATTAGTTACAAGACAGGGTTGAAGAACCTTTGAAGATCTTTTAAATTACAACTACACACAATCCATTGATTTAATCTTTGTGACGTAAGTTAATGTAGATTTGAGATTGTTTAACTTCTTTTCCATTACACAAATAACACCAATTAATAACCATCTAAATCAGAAAAATAACTACTTCAACTTGTTCTTGCAAGGAAAAATTAAACATAAAGGTGAACTTAAGTCTGTTGGGAGGAGCAACATTATAACTGGAAAAAGGATGGAGCTTTTATATATGTCTATTTAATTATGAATACATATAAATTATTAATTAATTAGTTACAAGACAGGGTTGAAGATCCTTTGAAGATATTTTAAATTACAACTACACACAATCCATTGATTTAATCTTCGTGATGTAAGTTAATGTTGATTTGAGATTGTTTAACTTCTTTTCCATTACAAAAATAACACCAATTAATAACCATCTAAATCGCAAAAATAATTACTTCAACTTGTTCTTGCAAGGAAAAATTAAACATAAAGGTGAACTTAAGTCTGTTGGGAGGAGCAACGAACCATCGAACAAAACAACAAGGGTAACCACCAACAAGCGAAATCTCCACCTCCATATTCATATTGAAGTATGTGGGTTTCGCTAAAACATTTTTTTTTAAACAACACAACAGAGATAATTCTCTGGCGAAACTGACACTAGGGAGAAGGAAATACAATCCACAAGGTCCTTAAAACACAGGGGGTTTAAATCTCTGGCACCACCTCCATTGAGGATATGGAACGTAGGAAAAATCCAATGCCAAAATGCAGAGAAGCACCAGGTACTACGCAAGGTGGTTCCTCCAATACACATGGTATTTTACTCATGGATATCTCGTAGAAGAAAAGGGAAAACACAAGTGCTTTCTCCCCCCCAACTCATAGGTTTTTTTACCCACGAAAACTCACAGAAGAAAAGGGTAAACTCTAGTGGTTTATCCCCCCAACTCACAGGGTGCTTTACCCACAAAACTCACAGAAGAAAAGGGAAAACACTAGTGGTTTCTCCCCCCATCTCATAGGTTGTTTTACCCACGAGATTTGCAAAGGAAAAGGGTAATTCGTTGAGGGTTATCCTATGATGAAATGCAGGAGATTCAAGGAAAACAAAATGTTGTCCAATTAGTTGAAAACACAGAGGTATTCTGCCATTCGAGGAAGGAGGAATCAAAAACCAATTTAAGAATATGTTGAGCAAGTGGAATTAAATAATAACATTAGAGATCGCCTTCCTTGGGTAAATCAAAGTCAAGATTTTATAAAATTTTTGTTGAGAAGGATGTAATAGAACGTAGGGACATATAAAGCGCGATCCAGGAAGGCTACCAGGACTCTATCCCAAAATTTCAAGTCATCACACAAAAAAAGGGCGACTGCAACTCCATTGACATATGTAAAAGCGCTAAGGTCACAATAGAAATAGTCGCAATCCCAATAACAAAAAGGGGAATAAGCAATGAACTAAAATCAATGATCCATCTCGTAAAGCATTCAATCACCTTACGTAATCTATGGGTAATGTTGGGCATGATGAAGTCAATAAGTTGGAAATTAGAAAATAACTCAATCAACCAAGGAAGTTTGATTAAATTTCAATGGCAGGAATATTAGAAATCCCCTTCTGGGGGTTATAAAACATCAAGTATCTCGCCTCTAAGGTCTCACAATTCTTGACAGCGTACATAAAATATACATTCATACTAATTGAATCCAATGCAATTAAAACTTTATGAAATACCATAACCGAAGAAAAAAATTCGAAAATGTTCTCCCGCGCTTGCGCTCTATTCAGCTCCCCGCTTGATAACCATGAAGACTTCACTGGTACCTCTCAACCAACGCTAGGGGTACTCTTCCCCCCCCCTGAGCTGCAAAGAGGCCAAACACATAAACCAAAGAAAGCTAGCTCCCATATCTCCTCACAAGGTTGAGCTACCACTCTCTAATCGATCTGTGAATCCCAAATCACAAGAAAAATCAGTAAAGAAAAATATCGCCAGCGTAACCTTATGCCTACCAGTCGTCATCCATTCACCTACTCTCCCATTTTTTTTGTAGAATTCTCTTAGTGACTAGTTTCCAAAATGCACATTAAATTCTTTTTATTAAATTTTTATTAGGAATATTCTCCCTCGTACACTTGTCACTCGATCTCTCAGTTGCACCAAAAATTTATTTAATTAATTAAATTAATTTGTTAATTTCCCTCACCCACCTAAAATCGTTCATAAAAACTCTCATCGATGTCCCTTTATTCCCTCACATTACCTTAATGATCGATGCCTTTCTTAAAGCTTAGTTGAGTTCGAATTTGGAAAGTTCTCTAGACTAGATTCCCTTCTATGTTCCACATTCCTTTAGTATTTATGTTTCCCCTTTTTGGTCTAAGTTCTAAATTAGCAAGTTTTGCACATAACCAACAATTAATTTTTTGGATAAATTCTTTCGCTTTTAATTTTTAAATTTGATTTTTCTTCACCCCCCTTTTATTAATTGATTCCATAGTTTTAGTCCTTATACCCCCAATTAGACCCATTCCTTAATTTCAATTAGGCTTAGAAAAATTGTTTTTTAAGGGAAAATTCATAATTATTAAATTTTACTCATACACAATTTATTTTAAGGTTGACAAAGTCAAAATGAGATATTGTTTTCTAGGTACCTAGGTTCATTGAATCACTAGTGTTAAAACTGTGACATGCCCTTCATGACACACTACATACTCCAAGGGTGCCACTCAACTTTTGACTGATTTTGGTGGACGTCCACCCTTGAAGTGAATACTCCGTTAGGCGACCTTGTGGGAGACTAAGGGACTGTAAGGAATAAGGACCCTGCCTTATTGCGCACCCCTTAGAATCTTTGCGAGTGACTATCTCAATCTTCCCTCACGACATCATGGATCTCTCGAACTAGGTAACCATTAACCTACAGTTCGAGCCGCTGCGAGAGTGCTAGTAGGTTTTGGTAGGGTTGTTGCCACACCTCTCTCTCAATATCTCTAGTTGTCATGCATGACCCCTTTACTCCAAATGTGAGTCTGATTAGAAAGTAATCGTCAGTATGTATCCATCATTAAAACATGTCAGCGATCCATAAACAACATCATAACATACCCAGTCATATGTCACATATGCAATAACAAAATTACTCAAACCATATACAGTCCACTCCCTCACTCAATCCAGAGTCCAAGGAGGTCCATCGATTCTGGCATTCTCAATCTGTTAAGAGTCCTGCACACTTAGGAGAAACCAGTCAATAACACCCGTCTATACATAATAACATAACATCATAAATCACAATCTCATCATCAGAATCCATAAGCGTAGCAGTCAATCATATAATGAACCAGATCACTTGCACACAAGTTTCCTCAACAAATAAGTCACATCAGATACACACAAGGGCAGGATGTTACAACACCCCTCTTGTTTTAAACTTCATCCCAAAGTTTCACAGTATATAAATGCATAAATAAAGTATCTGAAAATATCTAAAGGTCTATCCATCAAACAAATATGGAAACTATTGACGCATATCATATGTGTCCTCCCTGGTAACCGAGTGTGGACTATAATCGTCCCACTGGTCCTTGATGTGATCGACAGGTCGACGTCGTAGCTGTTGAATGCGATGGTCCAGAATGTGGTTTGGCTCCACCATCAGCGCACCCTCACCCAACATCCTCCCATAACTCATGTCAATCACAAGCGTAGGATCACTTACTTAAAGTATCACACAGGTACAAGATAAAAATCATGCATATGCCTCAAAGAATGAGGCGCGTATGGCTGTTAGTCCCTTCACCAATGGTCACGCGATGTGCATTAAAAAAACCCTTCAGTCGATCTTGTGTTTCTTCCAACCCTTTTTCTTATCCTTTGTACTTGTTCTTCCATTTCTTCGATCACTCATGTTCCTACCAAGACCCTATCCTCAAGTCAATCCCAACTCAAAGGCGTCTGACATGGTCACCCATAAAGAAACTCAAAAGGTGCCATATTAATGGTGATTTGATAGCTGTTGTTGAATGCAAAATCTATCAGTGGCAAGAACTCTTTCCAATGTTTTTATTGGTCCATCACGTACATACACAACATATCTTCCAAGATTTGGTTCATCATTTTTGTCTTCCCGTCTGTCTCCGAGTGATACGCGGTATTAAATTTAAGTTGGGTTTTCAAGGCCTCTTGGAAACTAATCCAAAATTGTCCTATAAACACCAATCCTCGATCGGATATGATCCTTTTAGGCATGCCATGCAATCTCACAATCTCGCTGATAAAAACTCTAGTTATGTTTAGCGCCTGATACATTGTACGCATTGGGATAAAATGTGCGCTCTTCGTCAGAGTGTCAACTACCACGAAAATTGAGTCGAGCCTCCTTGTCGTCACGACAATCAAACGATAAAGTCCATTGAAATGGCCTCCCATTTCAATTCTGGAATGACGTGTAGCTAGAGTAATCTAGTCGGATGTCTATGTTCAGCCTTCACTCGCTGACATTCTAAACACCTCACCACATAGCTAACTATGTCCGCCTTCATCCCTTCCATAGGAATAAAGGCCTAAGGTCCGCCCTCATCTTCGTGACTCTTGTATGAGCCATGTATACTTCTCTATGAGCTTCACTTAAGATCAAATTTCTCAATTTTTCATTAGGCGATACGCAAATCCGGTTATTATACCTCATCAATCTGTCATTGTCCAATGTATATATTTCAAACCTTGGTATAGTCATGGCATCTTGTTCAATAATTTCCTTAACCTCTTTATACCAGCCATCGTCGAATTGTATAGTTAGAATATTTTCTCGAAGATTCACCCGAAGAGGTATCATTGAGAATATGCGTGGTCTTTGACTCAACACATATGTCACTTTGTTCACTGTTCATTTAATGTACTTATTGTCAAATCGGATTTTCCAAGAATTTTGACCAACGCCTTTATCGCGTGTTCAAGTCATTCTACGCAAAAAAATGTGTTGCAAACCACAGTGGTTTGTTTTAAATTCGAATTTTCATCTAATCAGGTAGTGTCTACATGCTTTGAGGGCAGACACAATGGCTAATAACTCTGAATCGTGCATAGTGTAGTTCTCATCATGCCTTCTTAGTTTCCTTGAGGTGTAAGTGATCATTCGATCATCTTGCATCAATATTATGCCTAAGCCTTTCTTGGATGCATCATTGCACACTAAGAAGTCCTCATCCATGTTAGGGGATTTTAATATCGGTGTTGTTGTCAACAACTCCTTGAGCCTTTGAAATGATTTTGCGCATTTCTCGGTCCACACAAACTTCTTGTTCTTTTTCTGCAATTCCGTAATCAAATTGCTATCTTCGAGAAACCCTCGATGAATCATTGATAATATCCGGTTAAACCCACGGAGTTTCATACTTTGGGTATGTTCGTCGACGCAGACCATTCCCTAATAACCTCTATCTTCACTGGATCCACAACGATACCTTCACAAGAGATAACATGCCCCAATTGATGAATCCTCGATTGATAAAAGATCATTTCAATAGTTCTCGTGATTTGTTCCCACGCAAACACTATAGAACCAAGCATAAAATTCTTCAAGTTCTTCAGTCCTTTGAGAATATATCAAAATGTCGTCAAGGAATACTTTACGGTAGTAAACAAGAGTCTCCACGACCCATCCTTCTTCCATATGAAAATAACAGGAGCACCCCAAGGTGACATACTTGGACATATAACTCCTAGGTCCAACAACTCCTTCAGTTGCATGTTCAACTCCTATACTCAAGGGTTGACATCCGATAAGGTGCTCTCGCAACTAGTTTTGTTCCAAGGTTCGAGCCTATTTTAAACTCCAACTCTCTTGTGGCCGACAATCAGAAATTTTTTCTTGAAACATGTCAAAATTACTTGTGCCCCGAGAAGGTCCTTCTAATCCTTTCATCACACCCTTATCGTTCAGTGCCAAGATTTCATATAGATTGCATCTCTGCGTAGGATATTTTGTCTTTGTAGGGAAGAAGTGAACCTCATGGATACTCCCCATTTTCTTCCTACAATCATAGTTCTCTGTCCCTCAACGTCAATCCAACTAAACCACTTCATCTCACCATTGAGTATCGCATCATGTGATTCCCACCATTCCATACTAATCATGTCTTTTTAATATCTTAAGTTCACGACGTAGGTCGAAATTTGTTACACTATTCCCCAGGCTAAGGCTAAAATCTTTAACCCATCCTTCATCCTATTGCTTGGCTCCCAAAGCCATTTCTACGTAGCCTTACTTGTCCCATTCGACCGCCTTTACCTAAATCCCTTCCACGTAGTCTAGAATAAATCTTCTTGAGCACCAGGATCTAACAAATAATAAAGTTTGTTTGGTGATGGTACCCGACACCTCAAGCTCAGTGGCCTGATGGTTATTCACCCAATCACGAATCCTATGCGCCTTGCCCATCTTTGCCATAGTAGTGTTTCCTGTTGACTCAGCCACTCTGGCCCTTTCAACCAGACAATCTTGTTGGTAAGGTGACTCTCCACATATCCATTGCCCACCTCCGGTCTAGTACTCATGGCCCCAGAATGGAATTTGTTGGCCCACCAGCTTGAGATCCTGGTATGTTCTACTGACAAGCCTAGACGACGACTGCTAGTGGTGTTGTCACGGATGTGGTGGTCCCCTATAGGGAGCCCTCTGCTGAGGAACCTATCATCATGGTGTTGTGAACAAGGGTCCTATAGGCGTATCTCGATACCAAGATGTCTTGTTTGGCCGACGTCTGATGTTGTTGCACACCAGATGTTGTCAATCCGGATGGTCTTGTATGAGTCATGCCCATATTCCCGCAGTCAAATATTCCTCATCTAAGAGGCCTACTGAAATGCATCATGCAATGTCTGGGGCATTTAGATTCTCACCTTCGCACAAAAGCTGGAGTTAAATTCGGTCATGAATTTTTTGATATCCATCTTCTTCATGTTCAGATGCGGGGCATACCGAAGTAGCTCCATAAATATGGTCTCATAATCTGGCAGTGTACGACCACCCTGTCATAAGGAAATGAACTCATCAAGCTGAAACTCAATTAATTCTTCTGACAATTACTTCTCCTGGAAACTTTCCCCTAACACAGCTTCGATGACCATGTTTAGCTGAGGTAGGAGCATCTTCCTTCATAGAAGAACACTCCCCTTTAGTTGAAGACCTCCTATGAGAACCTTCTTGCTGGAGGTCATAATTGTGAAGTGCAAAGCACATCACCTTGATCTCAAGCTATGCCTCGATGGTTCCGTTCGTGGCACTCGTGAACTCGAGAAATTAATCTTCTAGAGTTTTTTGTGAATGCGACTAGTACTGGATCAGACACGTTGTGGACCCTCACGGGCACATGAACCTTGGCCTTATCTTAGTACAAATGGTTAGTTAAGGGCTCTAAAATTTCCCTCGAATGACCTTGTCAGACCATCCACATCACTTACAACAATCGACTCCCACTCTAGGACTTATTCTTCCCCTTGGAGGTTAGACTCTTAGGGCGTGGGTGCTTCTTGAGGCATCGCACCTCCTTCCCCAATACCATGTCGTGAATCTCTACGGTGTCCTCTAGCCATGACTACTGTAAGGACATGTTAACGTTTTAATTAGCGCTACGATTTAATCAAGGGTATAATTTAGTGGAAGGCGTGGCTTTCCATAGTCGTAGGGTTGAACCCGCTCTAATACCATATGTAACGGCCACGTCGTTACGACAACCAAATGACGTACAAGAGGTCAATATTTTTTCTTTTAAAGTTGTGTTGGGAAAATTTAATCATGATAAATAGTCAACACATCAATCACATAAATTAATGAAACAAAAAATAGGCATTAATAATCCAATACGACACATGGCCACCATATCGTCGCCATGAATCATGACATGCACATCAATGTATTAACATATTAATTACAACATCCCAACACCTTTTCATTCTACCATTAATAATGACGTGATATGGTACAATCTTAAACCTTAAACACATCTCATAAGGACCATCAATCATTCAATTCTAAATCCACAATTAAACATGGCGCACGGTTACCCATCATCGTTATCTATCGTACATCAATATTAAATATTCGCTGCCCACGAGAGTAATAATTCTTGAACATTCTCATGTCAACTTAAGCAACAACTCAGGAGAAATAGTCACTAAATCAACCATAAATCAATAATTCAAGACACAATATTAATTAACATTAAAATCAAGGTGCAAGAGAATAAAGAGGAAGAAATCACACGCCCACTTAAATTAAGGTGCACAAGAAATTTTATTATTAAGTCGCAGTAAATCAATGGTGTAAGGTAACTACAAAAAACATTCAATACATCATCTTTTAGGCACGCCGGAAATTATCATCTAGAACATCATCCCTTCATCACATCCCATTGGCGCAATAAGTCTAAGGTCCACCAATTCATTTAATACATTATAATTTAGCGCACACAAAATATATCATCTAGAGCAAGAGTTCCTTTCATTAATTTCCATTTGCGCAAAATGTTCAATATCTATCAGTGATTCATTACATCAAGTCCAACATCAACTAGATCGAAAATCAATCAAAATTATCACGAATCATGGTGCAAGAGAAATCTAAATTTCTAAATCAATCAAACATCTTAATGATCAGTTATTCAAGTGCGATAAGATTCTATTACAAGCAAAAATCAATTAATGGACACAATTAGACATCAATAAAGCGTTCCATAATAAACCACATTTAATATTATCTATATCAACATTAATTCCAGGGCACACAAACAACCATTCACTTGATTAATCATATATCAACTTATTTAACGACGCAAGAGTAACTAAATTCCAACAATCACAATCCATATAAGTAATGACACAAGATAACAAATTCTAAAACATTCAACATTCACATGATCAAGGCGCAATGTAATCTACTTTATTTTATTTTTATGGCGCAAGAAAACATCTAATTTATACCAAGGCACGCGATTAATCAATTACGGAATTCAACAATAAATCCTCATTAATTTCAAGATGTGTGTGTGTTCTAATAACTGAATTAAACACAAATAAACATCATTCATTGAGCACATTCATCTTAATCACTTAATTAAACATACATCATAATTATTCATGGCGCGCAAACAATCTAATTATTTAATCACAACATAGTCCATGGCGCAAGGTAATCTAATCGTTTATTCGTTTATTCACTAACATTTTTAGTGGCGCGAGAAGTAAACTACCCACAAGACCATCCATACATCGCTTTTATACCACAACACAATAATTATCAATATGATTTTTTATTGCGCGAAGGTAAACTACACACATGACCATCCAAAACTATAATTAAGAAGGCCCCTAGTAAATTAATCTTCTCTCCATTTATGACAATTATGAAAATAAAAGGGTTAGCATTGGTCAATGGAGAATCCATTTAACCCTAGAAGTAATTGGATATTATAACTGGAAAAATGATGGAACTTTTATATATGTCTAATTAATTATGAATACATATAAATTATTAATTAATTAGTTACAAGAGAGGGTCAAAGATCTTTTAAATTGCAACTACATGCAATCCATTGACTTAATCTTTGTGACGTAAATTAATGTTGATTTGAGATTGTTTAAATTATTTTCCATTACACAAATAACACCAACTAATAACCATCTAAATAAAAAAAATAACTACTTCAACTTGTTCTTGTAAGGAAAAATTAAACTTAAAGGTGAACTTAACTCAGTTGGGAGGAGCAGTGAACCATTCACCAAAGCAACAAGGGTAACCACCAGCAAGCGAAAGCTCTACCTCCATCTTCATATTGAAGTATGGGGGTTTCACTTAAACGGTTTTTTTTTTAAACAACAACACAACAGAGGTAGTTCTCTGGCAAAACCACCACCAGAGAGAAGGAAACACAATACACAAGGTCCTTAAAATTGCAGGGGGGTTAAATCTCTAGCACCACTGCCATTGGGGAGAAGGAACACAGGCGAAATATCATGCAAAAACACAGAGAAGCACCGAGTACTACAGAAGGTGGTTCCTCCAATACATAGGGTATTTTACTCACAAAAATATCACAGAAGAAAAGGGAAAACACGAGTGGTTTCTCCCCCCCAACTCACAGGTTGTTTTACCCATGAAAACTCATAGAAGAAAAGGGAAAACGCTAGTGGTTTCTCCCCCCCAACTCACAGGGTGTTTTACCCACGAAACTCGCAAAAGAAAAGGGAAAACTCTAGTGGTTTCTCCCCCCAACTCATAGGTTTTTTACCCATGAGATTCGCAGAGGAGAAGGGCAATTCGCTGAGGGTTATCCCATGAAGGAATGCCAAAGATTCAAGGAAAAAAAAACTTTGTCCAATTAGTTGAAAACTCAGAGGTATTCTGCCATTCAAGGAAGGAGGAATCACTGACCAGTTTAACAATATGATGAGCAAGTGGAAATAAATAAAAACATCAGAGATCTCCCTCCCTGGGTAAATCAAAAATCAAGGTTTTATAAAAAATTCATTGAACAATATGTAATAGAATTCAAGGACATATCAAGTGCGATCCAGGAAGGCTACCAAGACTCGATCCCAAAATTTCAATTCATCACACAACAAAAGGGAGACTACAACTTCATTGACATATGTAAAAGCGCTAAGGTTGCAATAGGAATAGCCACAATCCCAATAAAAAAAAGGGGAATAGGCAATGAACTAAAATCATGATTCATCTCATAAATCATTCAATAACCTTAACTAATCTATGGGTAATGTTGAGCATGACGAAGTCAATGAGTTGGAAATTAGAAAACAATTCAATCAATTAAGGAAGTTCAATTAAATTTCAATGGCAGGAACATCATAAATCCCCTTCCAGGGGTTATAAAACATCGAGTAGTTGGCCTCTAAGGTCTCACAATTTCTGACAACATACGTAAAATATACACTCTAATATACTAACTGAATCTAATGCAATTAAAACTTTATGAAATACCATAACCGAAGGAAAGAATTCAAATATGTTCTCCCACGCTTGTGTTCCGTCCAGCTCCCCGCTTTCTAACCATGAAGACTTCACTGGTAACTCCCATACAATGCTGGGGGTACTCTTCTTCCCCTTGAGCCCCCTAATCTACAAAGGGGCCACACACAAACCATAGAAATCTAGCTCCTAGCTCACCTCGCAAGGTCGAGCTACCACTCTCTAATCGAGTTGGGAATCCCAACTCCCACAAGAAAAATCAGTCAAGAAAAATATTGGCAGCGTATCCTTATGCCTACCAGTCGTCATCCATTCTCCTCCTCTCCCAATTATTCTATAGATTTCTCTTAGTGATTAGTTGTCAAAATGCACATTAAATTATTTTTATTAAATTTTTATTAGTAATATTCTCCCACTTACACTTGCCACCTGATCCCTTAGTTGCACTAGAAATTCATTTAATTAATTAAATTAATTTTCCAATTTCCCTCACCCACCTAAAATTATTCCTAAAATCGCTCCGCGATGTCCCTTTATTCTCTCACATTCCCTTAATGACTGACGTCTTTCTTAAAGCTTAGTTGAGTTCGAATTTGGAAATTTCTCTAGAGTAGATTCCCTTCTATGTTCCACATTCCTTTAGTATTTATGTTTCCCCTTTTTGGTCTAAGTTCTAAATTAACAAGTTTTGCACATAACCAAAAATTTATTTTGTGGATAAATTATTTCTCCTTTAATTTTTAAATTTGATTTTTCTTCACCCCACCTTCATTAATTGATTCCATGGTTTTAGTCCTTATACCCCCAATTAGACCTACGCCCTAATTTCAATTAGGATTAGCAAAATTGTTTTTAAGGGAAATTTCATAATTATTAAACTTTACTCATACAACATTTATTTTAAGGCTGACTAAGTCAAAATGAGATATTGTTTTCTAGGTACCCAGGTTAATTGAACCACTAGTGTTAAAACTGCGACGTGCCATTTAAGACGCACTACGTGCTCCAAGGGTGCCACTTTCCTATATTCATGTTTCATTTATGCGGTGTGCCCTTCAAGATGCACTACATGCTCTAAGGGTGTCACTCACCTTTTGACTGATTTTGGTAGACGTTCTTCCTTGGATTCAATACTTCGTAAGGCGATCTTGTGGGAGACTAACGACCTCTAAGGAATAAGCACCCTGCCTTATTGCATGCCCCTTAGAATCTTTGTGAGCGATTGTGCACGCCCCTTAGAATCACGACATTGTAGATCTCTTGAACTAGGTAATCGTTAACCTACACTTTGAGCCATGACGAGAGTACTAGGTTGTGGCAAGGTTGTTGCCACACCTCTCCCTCAATATGTCTGGTTGTCATGCATGACCCCTTTACTGGAAATGTGAGTCTTATTAGCAAGCAATCATCAACCTGCATCCAGCAACGAAACATGTTAGTGATCCATAAACAACATCATAACATACCCAATCATATGTCACATATGCAATAATAGAATTACTCGAACCATATATAGTCCACTCCCTTACTCGATCCAGAGTCCAAGGAGGTCCATCGACATCCTCAATCTGTCAAGAGTCCTGTACACTCAGGAGAAACCAATCAATAGCACCTCTCTATACATAATAACATAACATGACATCATAAATCATAATCTCATCATCAAAATCCATAAGCGAAGCAGTCAATCATATAATGAACCGAATCACTTGCACACAAGTGTCCTCAATGATTAAGTCACATCAGTTGTGTGCAAGAGCAGGATGTTACATATTTGTAATAAATAATTTGATACACTTTTTGAATTTATTTACTATGTGTTATGTGTTTGTGACAAATAATTTGATTTTTTGTTTGCTTACTAACATAATAGTTATTATGTATTTGTATATAATAAATAATTTGATATTTGTAATTTTATTTATTTTGTATTTGTATTAAGTTATTTTTGAAAAATTTATGTGTTAATGTGTTTTTTGTTTTTTATTTTTATGTTTTTCTAGTATAATAATTTGAAATTTGTTTATATGTAATAAACAATTTAACATTTACAATGTTATTTATTGTGTTTGTATTTAATAAATCATTTGCTATGTATTTTATTGTGTTAATGTGTTTTTCAATGTAATAATTTTAAATGACAATGTTTATTTATATGTTTTTATGTAATAAATCATTTGTTTAGTTATTATAATATTTTTTCACATTTTTTTAATAATATAATAATTTTAAACTAGTTTAATTTGTGTTGTTTGTAATAAATAATTTTAATTTGTTTTGTTTGTAATAAATAATTTGATACTATGTTTGAACTCACTTAGTAACAAATCAAATTTGTTTGTACTAAATAATT
>ML846849.1:0-26829 GCA_009831015.1 Picea engelmannii
AAGTCAAGGTGGATTATTTAAATAATCAAGAGAAGTGACAAAATCAAGAAATGATAAAGTAAGGTGACAAAATCAAGAAGGAATATTTAAATGATAAAGTATTGGAGAACTTTCTATTTATGGAAAGTGGTTAACCCTAAAATTAGGAAAATAGGTTAAGTGGCCTAGAAATGGGTTAAGTGACCTAGATTATGAAAGTATAAATAAGATACCAATGGTCTCTTGTAGATCATCCTTTTTGTGAATCAATGGAGAGCTTCTTGTGAGAATATCTTTTGGAGTATTGATGGAGAGCTTCTTGTGAGAGATTCTTGAGCATTTTTGGTGTGGAACACTTGAAAATATTGAATATCTATAGGTGAATGAGGTAAACAAGGATATCTAAGCCAAATTTCAGAAGGAAGGTGAAGAAAAGAGGGTCGGAATTGAAGGGGGGATAAATTCTTTTGATGATGCTTTCTAAGGTATGTTATTTACAGGTCATCTCACCATTTTCGCTATAACGTTTTTTGTATAATGATTAAGACCGTGAAATTTCTATGACATTGAGAAAACATACCCAAGTATCTGTGGTAAAAAAATCATCTTGTGGGTCGTTGTATTTTTGGAGTTACACTACGTGGAAAATAGGGTTTGTGGCTAGTCCTGAAACTAGTCAAAAACATGTGTTTCGAGTAAAAACGTCATAAATTATTCATAGAAGATCCAAATTCAGTGAGAAAAAATGTGTTGGTTAGGGTACAGTCTGTAGTATGTTTTGTAATAGTTTCAGATCAATTCAATGAATATTTTGTGCGGGGCACGCTCTACACGGTGACTCTCTAGAATAAAACAGAATTCAGCAAGGTATGCCATTTTTGCTATAACTCCTTTTCTGAGAGGTTCCAAGTAGTTCCACCTGGAGGAATTTCATAAAACACACTAAAGAAAATTGTATATCAGTTTCATATCTTTATTCATTACAAGTACAAAGTTATGATTATTTCAAGTTGGGGTCGCTGACTAATCCAAAACTAGTCATGGTTGAGACAAGCAGTTGATGAGTTGGCACATACATGAGGTGTATAGTTGATGATGTTGGTACATATTGATGAGTCATTGTTGATGAGTAGTTGACACATTATTGGTATATACTTGGTACATGGTTGGATGCACTTGTTTATGGTACAGATTGATTATAGGTTGTTTGGCACAGGTTGGTGCATGGTTGATGTACTTGTTTATGTTGACAGATTGATATATGTTGAGGATTGTTTCCTCATGTCAGTTGGTGATGAGAATGTAAGTTGAGTCTTGCATATAGAGCTGGTGCTCTTGTAGATTTGTACTCTATTTAGTTGTTGCTGAAAAACCCTCGGATTGAAGTCCATAATAAAAGGAAAAATTGTACATACATATTGTGTTATTTGTGTTCCTTGTAGAGATGATTTGTTGATGATATGTTGCTGATATGTATTCACATATAACTGATTATAAATGACAGAAATGAGTAATGAGAAAATGTTGAATGTTAACTAAGAAGTTTTTGTGTAAGAGGGAAGTTTTGGGAAAAATATCCCCACACTTATTCACACCCCCCCCCAAGTGTGGTAGGTGTGTCCAACAGTTATGTATACACTTCTTCTTCAATAACACCATTTAAGAAAGTTGTTTTCACATCCATCTAGTGTAACTTTCACTTCACTTTGGATGCAAGAGCTATGATGGTTCTGACAGAAATGTATCTGGATATAGGAGCAAACGCCTCTTCATAATCAATACCTTCCTTTTGAGAAAAACCACGAGCCACAAATATTGATTTATGTTTTTCAATACTTACATATGTTGCATGTTTTATCTTGTATATCCACTTGGAAGATTCCACATCTTTGTTCTTTGGTCTAGGAACTACTTCCCATACATCATTATTTATAATGGATTGGTATTCTTTTGTCATGGCATCCGCCCATTCTTTCTTTTGAATGGCTTCTTCAAAGCAAGTAGGTTCCTTTTCTATGAGATCGCACATCAAGGCCATACAACTGGAGAATGGATTAGGTTTCTTGCTTTGTCTCATGGTTCATTCTAGGGTGCCATACTTCTCTCCATATTGAATAATTTCCCTCACCCAAGCTAGATTTCTCTTGTGAGAGATCATCATCCGTAGAGGTTCTTGAGATTCTATCATATCATGGTCTTCTGGAATCTCATCATCATGAGTAACTGTAACTTCCTTCACTGGTTCTGCAACTTTGGGAGCTACAGATTCTTCTTCATATACTTCTTCAAGTTGGCATTTCCTTGATCTTTTGAGTGTTGCATATTCATCAAAGATTACAAATTTTTTTATCTTAATATGATGGTAACCTGGTATGTAAATTCTGAAGGCCTTAGAGACCTCACAATAACCAACAAATATTCCCTTCTTTCCTGAAGGATCCAACTTAGTTCTCCTTTCTTTTGGAATGTGTACAAACACTAGACAACCAAATATTCTTAGATGGCTTACTTCTGGCTTCTTTCTAGTGAACATTTCTTTGGGTGTTTTGAATCCAACTGCACTATGGGATAATCTATTTTGGACATAAACGATTGCTCTTGCTGCTTCATCCCATAAGTGCATTGGAAGATATTGATTGTGAATCATAGTCTTCACTGCTTCCATAATTGTTCTATTCTTTGTTTCTTCTACACCATTTTGTTGAGGATTATAGGGAGTGGTGAGCTCCCTCTTAATCTCGACATCTCTGCAAAAACTTCCAAATTCATTTGAGGTGTACTCTTCTCCATTATCTGACCTAAGTATCTTGATTTTTCTTTCGGAGAGGTTTTCTACCAAGGCTTTGAATACCTTGAACTTTTCGAGTACTTCATATTTTTATTTCAATAAATAAACCCAAGTCTTACAAGACTAATCATCAATAAATGACACATAGTGTACATACCCACTTAGAGAGGTTGATGGCATTGGACCACATACATCTGAGTGGATGAGCTCTAAGATTCCTTCTTCTTTACTGTCTCTCTTTGGAAAAGGATTCTTTATGTTCTTTCCTTGTGCACATCCCTTGCATACACCTTCATGATCAACCTTAAATTCTGGTAAACATGTAACTACCTTGCTTACATATGGTAAGGATTTTTAGTTGATGTGAGCTAGTATTCTATGCCAAAGTTCATAAGGACTCTCAGTGGAGTGAGTCAAGGTTGCATTTGAGTGACCTTTTAACTTGTACAAACCACTGTCTTATGTTCCAATAACAATTGAATCTTCTTTGGTTTTTCCTTTAGGCCACATAAGAACTTCACCGTCTATGAATGCAACCCTCAAATATTTCTTATCTAGAGCTGAGATAGAAAGTAAGTTCTTTGTCAAACCTGGTACATAAAGTACATTTTTCATTTTCATCGGAGTCCCTGAATCCAGTTTGTAGGCGGATTCACCCATTCCTTTGATAGGGTACTGATAATCATCTCCAAGTGAAACTTTCTAGGGGTAGTCCTTTTCTATAAGACTAGAGAGAATGTCTTTCTAACCTATCATGTGCTTAGAGGCACCATTGTCTATGATCCAAGTATCCTCTCCATGTGTCATGTATCCTGAGAGGGCGGAAAACAAAACATAATCTTCAATTTCTTCTTTAGTCACCTTCTTGGGTGGCTCATCATCTTCAACTGCATGGGCATGATGTCTTTTGTTATTTCTCTTCTTGTATTCTTCCCTTCTGGAAGGAAAATTCTTAGCAATGTGTCCCATCTTATCGCAATGATAACATTGATAGGAGGAGAATTTTTTTGGTTTTCTTTGACCCTTATGATATTTCTGGAATCTCCTTGGAGGGTGATATTCTTTTTGGGGAGTGAGATTATTTATGAAGGTAGGTCTCTGTTTGGGGAGTGAGATTCTTTATGAAGGTGGGTCTCCTTTTGGAAATGAGAAATTTTATTTCCTCCTTTAGCATGAGAAGATAGGGATTGATATCCATCCCTTAATAGTGTGGCTTCTTGGTTGGTTACTCTTGCTTCTTCTTGAACACATTCTTCCCATAGACTTTCAAATTGGAGTTTATCTTTTCTTGCACAAATGGTTTGGATCAGGCCTGAAATTTCAAATTTACTTTACCTGTCAAGTGCAAATTTGATGACAGGTGTTTGTTTTTCATACCTGTCATTTTACGTTTTATGTAGATTTATAAGTGTCATTTTTTTTATGTTATATGTTATATGTTAATTTTATCATCATAAATTTTCATACTAAGCATACAATTTTCCATAATAAAAAATAACCAAAAACATACTCAACAAAAACACATATTGAAAGTCCAACAGAAATCTTAAACATGCTTACAACGATAAAAAAATATATATAGATCTGCGACTGTCCGGAAAACTAATCTTTCTGCTCTATAGCCAGAGTGCATACTGGTAGGAAAAAACAAACGCCCGGGATCCTAAAATTCTTGAAAAGAGATATAAAAATCTGAGTAAAAAACTATTAAATGCGATTGAAATCGAAATTACAGTAATATAACGCTCACGCCCAACACTCGATGATTCAGATCTTGACGGWTGTGCACCAAACATTTTAACGCTGAAAATTCTGAAATGTCAATAAACACTATATGAACAGGATAAYAATGACMTATCTTTATTTATTTTCATCACACTGCAAAAATCATATTTGTCTCCKAACATATTGCATTGGCCATACATATCGAACTACCGKGGAAAACAATTTAGAATTGAAGTAGAAATGTTACATACTGGCGTTGACAGATATGCGTCCATTTTCTAAATGTCAAAAAATAAATTTGCAGATGCGGTCTTTTACCTTCATCCTTTACTAAATTAAAATTCTGATGATTTATATATAGAAAATTAAAAATAAAATTCTGATTGTTGCTGGTGTTTTACAATTGGAAATGTGTAGCAACAAAAAAATTAGTGGGTGCTCGCAGGCTGAAATTCAATAACCTGCAGCAGGAGACAGTAAAGGACAACTGCCCAAATGCCAGAAACTCAATAAGCTGCAGCAGCAGACATTAAAGTGCCAAGCTCAGCAGATGGAGATTCTTTATAGGGCCAAGCCTATATCTCAACGCTGACTAGAACACACCAGCATATAACTACATTAATATTGATCAGTAATGCTCCCAGAGGTTTCAATTTCAAGTTCAAATCCCTCTAGGTCCCAATACAGACCATGTCAGACAAATATTTCTATATCCCGATTCCCAGCACCCGATTACATAACAAATCGCTCTTTATATGGAAGCCTAATTGAAAACCCAACGGTTAGGAACTCTCTATATGGCAAACTAGACCCGATGCCTGTCAGCAGCAGCAATATAGCTATATTTATATGAGCACCGTAAGCCTTTTTTTGCTTTGATTTCAAAGCAACTGAGTCCACCTCTCATTTATGGAGACAGATTTCTGTAAGGAGAAAGAAAGATATCGTAAGGATGGATGGATGTATGCATTCAGGGAAGGATTGGATTCAGAGGTGGGAAGGATTTGGTTGAAATCTAATACGCATGCAAATGTGTGGCGACAAATCTCAGGAGGGCCCGCTGTGGAGGCGTGAAGCAGGGCAAACGCCAATGGCCATTGCTTGTGAGTCGCGAGTCACTACCACGCCTCAGGCACTCACTAACAGTAAAAAAAGAGGGGGAAGCCAACAAAGTATTAAAAAGACAGTAAAAAACCGATTATCTTGCCAGCATCGCATCCATGCTGCCCCCAACACCTAGACACTCTTAAAAAAAGAGAAGGGAAAGCCCACGGGCCACAACAATAAGAAAAGATAGTAAAACTTACCAGTGCTTTCAGTCCGTTGTTGAAAACTGATTTTCCTGTGCGGCGGGCCACTGGATACGATTCGCCGAGCAGGCCTGAAATTTCCTTCCCCGGGTTTCCCTCAGCGACCGCCCCCAACAAACTATAACCCTCAGCGACCGCCCCCAACAAACTATAAACCCGGGAAAGCAGGCCTTCTACCTGCGCTCTAGGTAGTAGCGTGTAGGTACTAAGCAGTAAGTGCGGGCAGCTGAATAATTTATTTCATACAACTACTTCAACGGTTCCAAGTCATCGATATTCAATGTAAACATAAAGTCTGTGTCATGTGATATGGAGTGACGAATCGCCTTGGGATCGTTGAAACTTGAGATGAAGGTTTCGGATTCGGAATTAATTTAAACGCAATCATCGGAATTATTTTAAACGCGTGAAAACTTCTAAAGGTTCAATGTTAAATCTACCACATGTATTTTGACCATTGTGTTGAAGAAACGGAACTGTAGTTCCATTGGTGTCCAAACTCAATGAAAATACCCTGGGGACGTCTGCCTTGCAACCCGCATTCAATTCAATTTCAAATAAACGCACAATTTAAATAAAGAGTAGAGGAGAAAGATTTTAGCGTACTTGCATACAGTAGCCGGAGACAAAGTTGTACGACCAGCCACTTCCAATTCGCCAGAGAGTATCAAATGATTAATTCCACTTTGATCTCAGCTGGCTGCTTCATCTAGATTGGACTATATACGTGATTGTCATAAATTCCAGCCTCCAGGTGGTTGTATGATGTATCTTGTGAGCTACCTCTGGTTCTAACATTAAGTATCTTTATTCAATGAAGTTAAGCTTCTACGTTGCACGCGTTGCCAAGCGCATATCAGAATCATTCACGGTTCAAGTCGCTCCAGAGTCCAGGCTTCAACCTCCAAGTGACGAGTCTACAGCTTTCCACATCGTGATTCTTAGAGGCCCTACTACTTAGCCCTACTACCTAGTCCGTATATCCACTAGATTTTTTGACGGGCATTGGAGGCGGTCACACGTCAAACTGACAGGTAGATAATTCTCATGCCAGTCAGTGATGACGTGTAAATTTTATTGGCCAGTGTCAAATACGGGCTGAGAGGTAAAAAACGGGCTACAACCTGTCAAATTCCAGGCCTGGTTTGGATGAAGGCATCCCAAGGTCTTGTGAGACCATTAAGATTTGTCATGATGAGTTCATCTTCATCCAATTTGTCTCCAATTGCTTCTAATTGTTCTTTGAAATGAGTAATCCTAGAGAAATAGTCTTGAACTGTTTCTCCTTTAGCATGAGCAGCTAGGGCTTGATATCCATCCCTTAATAGTACAACTTCTCGGTTGGCTACTCCTGCTTCTTCTTGAACACATTCTTCCCATAAACTGTCAAATTGGAGTTTCTCTTTTCTTGCACAAATGGTTTGGATGAAGGAATCCCAAGGTCTTGTGAGACCATTAAGATTTGTCATGATGATTTCATCTTCATCCAAGTTGTCTCCAATTTCTTCTAACTGTTCTTTGAAATGAGTAATGCTAGAGAAATAGTCTTGAACTATTTCTCCTTTCTGGATCTTTGTATTCTTGAGTTGGGTTCTCAAGTTCATCTTCCAGTTGATGTTCTTTCCTTCATATATTTTGGTTAGGGCATAAAACATCTCTTTTGGAGTATTCTTAGAAGAAACTTGAGGGATCAAGTGATCTTTAATGAAATCTACAATTATCCTTTTGGCCCTAATCATATCCTTCTTGTACTTCGCTTTGGTTGCATCTTCTTCGGGTTTCGATACATTTTCTTTTATGAATTTTGCAAGGTCATTCTCTTCAAGAATGAATCCAATTATGTATTTCCAGGCACAAAAATTTTCCACACCTTCTAACTTGTCAAAAAGATTGGTGCTTGCAGACATCTTGACTTGGAGCTAGGAAAATGACCAGAAAATGAAAGTGCTCATAAAATGAATCTGAACTTACCAGGAGATGCGTTGGACTGAAGTGAGTTGGCTAGAGCTGACTGTTTTCAAAAATTCTGAGTTTTACCCCTTGAAACTTGACATGTGCAAGTATGGACTGGTACTTCTAGTACTGGTTATGGTTTTCTGGTTTTCTTATACCAGTCAAAACTAGGGTTTGAATTTTCAGAGATTCTGGCCACTGAAAAGGTGCGCTCAAGCTACCAAAAGATGCGCTAGGGTAGGGCGCACTTTTCTAGATGGTTTTTAGTCAAAAGTTTCTCTTCAGTAAAAATCTCTAATTTCCTTGTACGGCAATAGTGACATTTTTAGATACCCAGTGAAAGGTGCTCTATTCAGCCAAGATCTGATTCCATGTTAAATTTAATGTTTTTATTAGGTTATTTTCAATTTACTAGAGAATTCAATGCATTTCTAAAGCAACAGCATAAAGAGGATCATTGAAAGAAACACAATCACAAGGTACACAACATTTTATCCTAGGAAACCCTCATGGGGGAGAAAACCCAGCAAAAACTTCCTCAATAATAGATTTCCAATACAATGCCAAGACTAAGACCAAACCACCAAGAATAAACTACGACTGAGCATGCGCCTCTCTTCTCCTTCTTCTTGCAACTGCAGCTTCCTTCAAAAGATTTGCACTAGAAGTGTGAGTGAGTGAGTGAACAAGTGAGGTGCCATCCTCACTTATAAATACTAGTTGAGGAGGCGTTAGGGTTATGTCTCTTCATTTAGTAGGGCCGACTTCTTCCAAGAGTGGTTAAAATCACTTTATAAACCCTAGGGGTCAAATTTACAAATACCACCATATAAATATGGTTTGACCAATCCACAAAAGGGGATTTGGTCTTATACAATACCTGACATGATCAATTCACAAAAGGGGATTTGATCTATAAGATAATAACTAAAATATAATTAGAATATTCTTCGAAGTTACAATATTTCAACAAGTTTCACTCACTCGGAACCACATCACTACTCCAACTGAATTTTTGATCGAATCCTTCCGAACAAAGGGTTTTCAAACGGATCCAACGGTTATCAGCCCTCTGATCTGATGGTCTACATCTCAACAAGTTTTCAAATAAGCGCAACGGTTAAAGAGTCGGCAATATTATGATAGGATTTTGGTGGAATGGATCCACAAAAAATCTAGAGCTCTGATTTATTTGGGCAGGTTCTCCGATAGATCAACATTTCTCACCCATTCGAGCTCTCACCTTTAGATTCTCTATATCGAAGGCTCCACTCCTTCCAACCTTGCATTTCTTCTCGAAAAAACCCTTCTGAAAGGATTCTTCTAAACGTTGATCTCCAACAAATGGTTGGGTTCATTGCAGATCAACGACCCACGGCATTTCAAGTTCATGTACGTGGTAACGCCTTAAGTTGTCTCTGAATCCTTCCAACAAATGGTCAAGATTTTCTCCCAACTTTCAATATATGGTATGGATTTCTCCTCAGTTCTTACACAGGGTTGTAAGGATTGACATCAAATTTCCACGTGACCTTTTCCACAACTCAATAAATGGAAAACTTAAGGGACCTAGGTCGCTCCCCAGGTAAGTAAACTCTCTTAACCTCTCCTCCGCTACAAGTAGGGTACTAGGTAAGGATTATAGGTCATATGCCCGCACTCTAAGCACAAAAAGGGTAATTCCCACTAGCAATTTGAAAAACAAGATTGTATATCCTGCAAGATTAACATTTCAAAGCATAGAGACTTCACAGGGTCATAGGCCCCAATATTCAGGTTTCTCACACATACAATACAACAAATGGTCACCTTTTTAAGATTTTGCTCAACAATTTTACCTTTTTCATATGTAAAACATTCCTTCATCACATTCAAAACTTCCTAACTAGAAATGCAATGAATAACATTTATTTATAAGAAATTTTACAAACAGCACTTATTTGTTCAAGAATAAAAAAGAAGCCAACCGACTGATTGAGGGTGAATGCATTTCCACGCAACCATGGGCTCTATTGCACTTATGATTACTACAGAATACCACCCTCATGTCAAGCCATGATACCACTAGGGAAACTCATGGGATAGCTCACAAATTTGGGTCTTGACCATGAAGGCTACTCTCCTTCACTAGCATGAACAACATAAATTCCCTTTACCCATTGAGTATAGGACCACCATGAGCTTCCCAGGTGACTTCTTGGCTATATTTCCTCTACACAATGGATTCCCTTCACTGCTATATAGTCCCTCAACATCCTCCCCTTACTAGTGTTGGTTTCTTTCCAACAAACGCCAACTTGTGGACCTCTTTGCTCAAGTTTGGGTCTGGGAAATTTCTCTGCTTCGGCTCGACCTTTTTCTCTTGGGTAAGCTTCCTATTTTATTCATAAGATATTCATTATGATCCTTGTGTGTGTGCTCTCTTCATACACATCCTTGTGTGTGTTCTCTCTTTATACACATCCTTGTGTGTTTCCTTTCTCTTCTCCCTATTTCTTTCTCTATGTCCCCTTCCCTTCCTCCAGTTCTTCTACTTGCTTCTGTCAAAATATTTTTGGAGTCCAACTCCCAAATCGAAGGGGCACCTTTGTGGTACTTATGGTTGACATATTCAACTGACCTGGCCATTTCCCCTTGTATAATTCTAAAATAAAACATAACTTTCAAACCATCATGTCTGATCCAAGTGGATCTCGGTGGCCATCCATCTTCTCTACTGAATCAATGTTTTCAAGCTTGTGGTTTTGATAAACCATAATATTCACCCTTTTTATGGGGAATGTAATGTAATTCCATCTCCATTTGTAATGTAATGTAATTCCTATAGTGTTAATTCATTGCATCCCATTATAACTATGTAGTTAAGAGCACTTGGGATAGAGTCGTATTGGGATGGGTGACCTCTCAAGAATTCCTAGTTTTTTACATGCCTATGGAATTTTGTAAACTTAGACCAATTTATTCCACATGCATAATGGGAATTATTTTCCTCTCACTCTCTCATATATAATTGAGGTGAAGGAGGTCCTTTAAGCATGCAATGGAGTGTGATGTAAATATTTTTTTGAATGAAGCGTAGCCAACATCTCCTTCTCTCCAGAGATAAGTTACCCCATTCTAGCCAGTTTATGTTCAATAGTGTTCTATTATTTTATTCATTAATATAAGTTGGGTTTCATTGTATTTTTGTGTTTTTTCTATATTTTCCTTTGTATCTCATTTAATTCTCAACATAATCTGAATTAGTGGTATCAAATCAGTTTGCTCCTTGTCACTTCTCAAAGCATGGCCCCAATGAGTCCAGGGTATAGAGAGGGGTCTCGAGCTAGTTTCACTTGAGGACCAATGCTCTCGCCAACCCATGCAACCTTCCATCGTGGAAGAAAAGAGAGATGATGGAGCAGGATATCCCTTCAAGATGTTGCTCAAGGAATCCCTTATGTGATAGAGGAACGATATGATGGAAAAATTCGCTCAGATACTTTGACGACTACCGATGGCGGTCAAGGCATCTTCGACAAGAAACCATTTTGGAGGTGTGTCACCCTTCAAGGTACAAGTAAATTTTGGTATCCCCTTATTTGAAGGTTAGATATATGCAGATGCTCTAGAAAAATGGTTGAATCTACTAGAAGGTTATTACTCTGTCCAAAAAATTTCTAAGAGATAAAAGTGTCAAATTTCACATGCAACTCTATGTGACTAATTTTTAGATATGAAAATTGCTTCCTAGTGAGCTAACAGTAAAACCCTAGCTATTGTCATTGAAAAATTTTACATTGAAAATTATTGAATGATATTATATGCAGCGAAAACACAAAAGATTAGAGATGAATCATCAACACAGCTAAGACACAAATTTTTGTTTTCTAACTTTTATCAAATTCAGAAAATATGAGGGCAAAGATAGCCCTCTTGGTCAACCCACTTTGACCAAATTTGGGGACAACCTTGTTCTCCTCAAAACAGAAAAAATCAACAAAATACCTGGAACAATTCCAATATCCAGATATGTTGCGACTACCGAATTGACAACTTTCTGCAGTTTTCAAATCACCTACAGCTATCGAACCAACCATGGCTACAAAACTATCGACTTTTTGCAGCTACCGAAACTTGTGGATACATCATTGTCACAGATACAGAACTGTCGAATTTCTGCAACTACCGAAACCTATGGCTACATAATCACATGTCGGCTACAGAATCACCTATTGGCTACAAAATCACATGTCGACTACAGAATCACCTGCCATGGCTATAGAATGACCTTGTTGAAATCACCATGCCTCCTAGCATAACTATTTACTCACTTGTCCTAACTCCATTATGTCTCCACACTTTCTACACAATATGAAATGTCACAATGACCTCTCTCCTTTATATACAATCCTTAGGGGTCATGATAGAAGTTCCTCTACAAGTCAACATCAAATTAGGTTTTCTTGTGGGTGTGAATCCCCAATACAAACCCACAAATCCCATCACCAAACCCATGAATCCATAGCTTCATTCCAATGGTGGTTTTATCCAAAAGAAGTGTGTAATGTGGTGCCCAAGATGATTCCCACATGCCCAACACCTAGGTCCATGTGAGAATACCTGCCTGAAGCTACAAAAATCAACACTCCCTCTTAGCGAGGGAGGTATTCTCACCACACTCCACAATCACCTGGAAGTAAATTTGTCTTCTGCACTAGATACCCTACCACAACTACTCTCCAATCCACTTAATTAGTTTCTCCCTTTGTCACTGAAGCAAATCCTTCTCTTAGTTCCTCCTTACTGGTTGCATCCTCGATTTTTGAAGCAAATCTTATTGTCTAGCATGATCATATCCTAGAAGACACCCTACTCCTAGAAGCCTCCTGCCTCTGAACCTCATGTTTGGCCTCCTCAACCCAAGACACCTTCCTGTCAGTATTGGAATATGCCTCTCTCCCATATGGACCTGAAGGTTGGCTCCCACTGAGTGACTAAATCTCCCTCTAAGCCTCCTAACTCCCTCTAAAGTTGGACTCCCTCTAAGCCTTCTGACACCCTCTGAAGTCGGACTCCCTCTGAGACTCTTGACTCCTTCTGAGTCTACACAACCTCTGGAGCTACCTGCTCCATGTCCATTTTCCTTTGCACAGTCCTAGGAGGTTGGTCCTCCCCACTATATCCTGAGGGTTGATTGCTTGTGAACTCGGGCTCCTTCTGAGACTATATCATTGGTGGAGCTATCTTCTCTCTCTAAACCTATGTTGTTAGTATGGAAACCTACATCACCACCGATGGAGCTACCTACTCCTCCTCATATGTCTCTCTACTCTTGTTGGTCACAACTTGCATAGATTGGTCCCTCAGCTTATATACTTTTCCCTCTCTAACTCCAGGACCACTGTTGTGCCGAGGAAAGATCCTCTGGGAACCCAATAACACATGTCCATCATGGAACAACACTACATATCCCTACTCCTCAATCTTTGAGGCTAAGAACACACTCCTAGCACCCATAGCACATTTTCCACTTGCAACACATCCCTATCCAGAATACCATTGTTGCAGATCCTTGTACTACATGATCGGTCCTCATACCAAGTTCCTCGTACATACCTGAGTCAAACACTATGAAGCCCTCGAACAAATATTGTGCCCCTATCATGTGTCGATGGTACCCATTGTATAAGAACCATGCAATCCTCCAAGGAAAGCATCCTCCTTACCCAATTGAAGACCATCCAATGAAATTATTCCCAAGTCCATCATTCAAGTCATACCTGGACTCTAACCGAGTCTCCTCCTAGATACAATCATCCCATAGTCTATCAAACTCTGAAAACGTCTCTCATGCACAGATCCCCTACACAAATGGTTCCCAAGGCCTGTGAATACCTCTCAGTGCCTATGCACATGTTGCAGTTGATCCTATGTCATATCTTTGAATAGTCCCATGCTGCGGATGGACATTCAGTCTAGTCCAATCTAGACCTCCACGACTCATCTCTGCAAATGTCATCATCCTCATGGGTCAAATACCTCATACATTGTCGCGCCTCGACAATGTGCAACTCTCCGGCCCGATGAACACTCTATCTTGTCAACTTGCCAAACGTTCAAATCTATCTCATCCATGACAAAGCACCTGAGCTGCATCCATTGCAACTCATCATGACAAGTCATCAAAATTCCATCCACATGATTGGCAATCTGCCACACAACACAGTGTTGCAATCTAGGCTATTCGCCAATCCGCTAGAACTCCCAACATGCCACACCACCAAGCTGCAATAGTCCACAACTCCTCGTCTAAACAGTTTGCTCCACGTATCAACCCAAATACCATGTAACATGCTTCCACCTGCAACTATCACTATAGCTCCTTCTCATAGGTAACTCCTCAACACTGCTACAACTCCCTCTCAGAGTTGTCACCTGTGACTTACCCCGAAAAAGAACAAGAAATCTACAACCAACTATAGCAGTTATGTGTCTCAAGGATGATCCCCTTCTCTACATATCCCAAGCTCTAATACCATGTCAATTTTCACATGCAACTCTATGTGACTAATTTTCAAATATGAAAATTGCTTCCTAGTGAGCTAACAATAAAACCCTATTTGTTATCACTGAACAATTTTACATTGAAAATTATTGAAAGAAATTGTATGCAGCTGAAACACAAAAGATCAGAGATGAATCATCAACACAACTAAGACATAAATTTGTGTTATGTAACTTTTATCAAATTCAGAAAATATGAGGGAAAAATCAGTCCTCCTGATCAACACACTTTGACTAAATATGGGGACAACCTTGTCCTCCTCTAAACAGAAAAAATCGAAGAAAAAAAAACATTCAGAAAAAATCGGAAAAATACTCGGAGCAATTCCAATCTATAGATATGTTGTAGCTACTGAACTTCCAACTTGCTGCAGTTTTCAAATCACCCGCGTCTACCAAACCACCCACGGCTATAAAATGGTCAACTTTCTGCATCTACCAAAACTTGGGACTACAGAACTATCAAATTTTTGTAGCTACCGAAACTTGTGGATACACAATCACCTACAGATACATAATCACCTTATGTGGCTATAGAATCACCTCGATGAAATCACCATGCCTCCTAGCATAAGCATTTACTCACTTATGCCAAATCCATGATGTCTCCACACTTTCTACATAATATGAAATGTCACAATGACCTCTCTCCTTTATATACAATCCTTAGGGTTCATTATAGAAGCTCCTCCACAAGTCAACATCAAATTAGGCTTTCTTGTGGGTTTGAATCCCCAACACAAACCCACAAATCCCATCACCAAACCCATGAATCCTTAGCTTCATTCCAATGGCATTTTTCTCCAAATGAAGAGTGTAATGTGGTGCCCAGGATGATTCCCACATGCCCAACACCTATGGCCATGTGAGAATACATGCCCAAATCTACAAAAATAAAAAATAAAATATCATTTTCGAGCTCCTTAAATCCCTTCCCCATGTCAGAGCTTGGTGGGAAGGTTACTGGGAGAGGTACACTGCAAATGAATCTATGCCATTTGTGAGAGAACCCACTTGGGTGGCCTTTGTAGATTCCCTCAAGGAGAATTTATACCCTGTCAGAAAATATGATGACCAGTACATGAGATGGACGACTCTACCTCAAAAAAGAGACCAGACAGTGTCGGGGTACACTAACATATTTCATACCTTGTGCTCAAAGCTGGGTATTAAAGACTTCAAGAAGCACATGGTTTTGAAGTACTGCAGTGTTCTGCATAGGTACATTCAAACAGATATGGATTTCTTGGACATCTCCTCACTGGGAGATACTTATCGATATGCAGTCAAAATTGAGCATAAATTCAAGCAGTGGAGTAAGCAGGAGTTCGAGTTTACAAATACGCCACAACAAAAGCATGGAAAAGGAAACCCTAACTCATGGAATGAAGGACAAAGCAAGGAGAGTCACTCTCAAGAAAATCATTCCAAGCAACCAGCTAAGAAGGGTGATGGGAAGTCTAAGAAAGACACCAAAAATTGGTGTGAGTTTCAAAAAATCCTCTAGCACAACACCAATGAATGTTGCTTGAAATAGTCATTAGTGGCCAAGCTCAAAGAAAAAGAATCAGAACCTTGACTAGGAATTTGATTCAAAGCACAATAAAGGGAAACATATCATCGATGCAGAATCCATTTCTACCATCGCAGCCATAACAATACAACCAGAAGAACTAGAGGAACCTAAAGAAGGGGAGTGCATCTTCCACTTGCAGATGTGGGTAAATGAGACCCCACTGCATTTCATTGTTGAAAATGAGTCAGAAGAACATGATCACATTCGATATTGTCAAGAGATTGAAGTTACCAATGATGCCACACCCCCAACCTTACACCATCATATGGTTGAGCCAGGGACGAGACATATGCATCATCCAGCAGTGTCGCCTGTTTTACGACATCAATCCCTTCAAGGATGAGGTATTGTGTGATGTTTTCCCACTTGAAGTCTGTGATGTTATTTTAGGACAACCATATATGTGAAAACATCATTATATCTATGAGTCTCGGCCCCACAGTGTCATTGTTACTCTAGGAGGTCAGCTCTACATAGTACCATAGGTAGATCTGACTACTGCCACTTCATCGATCTTGGAAAAACAGTGCCACAAAGTTATAGCTCAGACCACAAAATTTTCCCTCTTCACAATCCAGTCAAAAGGTGAACAGAAGGTCACTTCGACCACTACAGCCTTGTCCCAATACCTTTATATCCAATAGAAGCAGGTTGACATGATTATAGAGGAGCACGGAGATATTTTTTCTTCACCTATGGGGGTGCCTTTGCACTACCACGTCCTACATTCCATTGACTTGGTACCCGATGCTCCCTCCCCCAATGTATAGACTCTCCCTTTCAGAGAATGAGAGTCTTGCATATGTTCATCATAGCTCTATTGGACATGACCATTTTCAAGTGTGCTTAGGGTTCCAACCATTATCCCCCATTGATATATCTCTTCCTATTTCATATTCACCAACAGAGTCGTCCCACACTCATACCAAGGCATACCATGCATCCATCTTTATTGAACGGATCCATCACATCCACCAACAGGTTCATGACATCCTTCCATAGGCTAAGTACAAGAAACACAGCTACTTCAGCAAGGCAAGTGGCTCACCAAAGTTCAAATTCAAGAAAATTTTCCCCATCTCCCTAGGGAACTTGACATAATGGGGACCATTGCTTCCTAAGTGGGGAGGACTGATCCAGGTGGATCTCAGTGGCCATCCAGCTTCTTCACTAAATCAACATTTTTGAGCATGTGGTTTTGATAAACCATGATATTCACCCTTTTGATGGGGAATGTAATGTAATTCCATCTCCATTTGCAATGTAATGTAATGCCTACAGTGTTAATGCATTGAATCCCATTATAGCTCTGCAGTTAACCACACTTGGGCTAGAGTAGTACTGAGATGGGTGACCTCCTGGGAAGTCCTAGTGTTTTACATGCCTATCAAATTTTGTAAACTTAAACCAATTTATCCTACATGCATCATGGGAATTATTCTCCTCTCACTCTCTCATATATAATCAAGGTGAAGGAGGTCCTTTAAGCATGAAATGGAGTGTGATGTAAAGCTTGTTGTGAATGAAGCATAGACAACATCTCTTTCTCTTCAGAGATAAGCTACCTTATTCTAGCCAGTTTGTGTTCTACAATGTTCTATTATTTTATTCATTAATAGAAGTTGGGTTTCACTATATTTATGTGTTTCTGCTATATTTTCCTTTGTGTCTCATTTTGTTCTTAGCATAATCCAGATCAATGCATTATCCCATTAATTGATTTCTTATGTGCGGAGGAAGATAAAACACTTCCAACATATTTTGGTCATCAATATTTTTCTCACATGAAGGTTAAATTCTTTTGGGAAAACAAGTAATCCCCAATTCTCGCTCACTAGTTCCATCCCATGGTATCATGGCCAGTACTTCAAGGCTTCCCCTTCAGTCGGCTTGTTGGTGATTTTTCATTAAATATAAAACAAAATTTACATTGTTTGTCAACCAAATTCTTTACATCTTAATCACATTTACAAATTGGGGGGAAACGAGGTGTTACATTGGCCCATTGTAAAAATATGGAGATTGGATAATCTTGACCAGATATGTGAACATTGTGTGAATATATGGACTTTCCACAAATTATAATAGTAGAAAATAATTTCATTAAAAAAAATTGAGCATCTATCTATATTGATTAAAGGCCAACAACTTCGGGAAATGTTGCAGGGTTTATAAATAATTTGCACCAAATACCCCAAACAAAAAAAGCAATTGTGTGTTTGAGGAGCATGAAGGAAACTGAATTGTGGTATGTGCAATGAAAACAATAATTGAAAGGGTAGAATTATTTATATAATATATTTTGAATAGATTATAATTTGACTTTGTTTGAATTATTACACTATAAATATTAATCGAGATTGGTCTTGTTGTTTTGTATAAGACAATTTACCACTATTGTCTGTATCAATGTCGTTTCATTCCTTTTTTATAGATTACTTTATGCAATCATTTTTTAATTAATTTTCAAAGTGCCTAAGCATCATTTAAGAGTTAATTATAAGGTGTATGTGCTTCTAGGGAATGTCTTGGATTAATGTATAGTGAATGTGTTGGCTTATTTAAATTATAGTAATTTAATTGAATGTATTAGATTAATCTTTGATTTTATATGAGAATAATGTTATATCCATATAACATGGGTAGAAACATAGCATGTTGCGTGAATGTTCCATGCATGATAAGATCAATAGACGACATCCACACCTCCTCTCTTAGCCAAAAACAACCCCCAACATGGGTTAAATATCTATGGATAAGAAGAGTACAATTGGGTCTATAATCCAACTCCAATGTTAGGCACTCCTCTAAAGAAAGCATTTTAACCTTGTAAAAGGTAATTTAAAGCCAAGTGGAATCTCATAATAACCTTCTCCAAAGGAGGTTGATGCTCCTCTATGTGACTGAAAACTTGCTTGTGAAATATGCCAAAGGGTCCACATTAACCCTCCAATGGTGAAACATTCCTCCAAACATGTGAAGTGACTTGAACAATGTGTAATGGTACCCAAATGAACCTCAGTTGCAAGATGTCTTTAAATACGTCGAAGTTCCTCCTCCAAATATGTAGCAATACCTTGATTTCCCATATGAATGTGGTGTTAGGTGAATTCTCACCCTCATCCATGCTTGCAATCTACTAGCTTAATCAACCATGAGTAATACCCAAACTAACATCAAACCCAAATGTGTGCTCCAAGATTTTTCCCATGACTTGCAATTATCATTGATCTCAAAAGGGTTTACACCCCATCCATTGTTCTTGTTAATAAAAGGATTCCTCCAAAAATGCAAAAATAACCATGCATTTTCGAGTGGTAATAATGATTATGCACATCATGGTTAGTGCACGATACTATACACTCTAAGGTTTTCACTTACCAATATTTTATACACCAGTGTGCCAAAAAATATGATGAATTTTGTTTACTTCGAAGTAGTTAATTAAAATGATATTGACATTAATGGCTCATCCTTTAATATAATATTGTTTTTTGGTTCCTATTATGATTTATTGAAACGAGATGAATGGACCAATATTCTTTCCCAATGCATTTTTCTATGTGATCCCTATCTCACAGTTCTATGTTTTGCTTTTTGAAATGACCTGTACTAACAATTTGGAATAGTATTGCTTATGGTCTTGAATTTGACAAGGAAAATGATGATGATTCGCAATTGTATAGCTTGACGATGTTGAAAAATTGACAACATTGTCGAGCTACTATGATTATGAATCATCATCATCGTCCATGTCGAAGTCGATATTGTAGTAAACACTCCTTTGCATCACTGGCAATGTTTTTTTAGAGCGCGGAATTGCAAAGCTATGGGACGAACATCAAATAGAAAAATGTCCCCATAGATACCGATATATCAATGTTTTGATATCATTTCAATTGATTTAGTATTGATAAATCGATGTCCAAAAACATCATTTTGATCAAGGTAATGCTAATATCACACCCAGTTTAAACACTATGAAGTTGTTTGATTTCGTCATTTGAAGGGATCATTATATTGATGTTTCTAGAGAGATGAAAAAACTACACCTCTCGACCTATCGACATGCAAAAATGTAGGTATACCGACATTCCTAACTGTGGATGTTCATATAGCAACTTTTATAAAATGACATAAAAGCTAACATAAATTAAAATAGGATGATTTTCTTGAAAGACCTTATTTTGATGTGTAAACATCGAAACCACTTCATATAAGAATCATTTTTTACCTCAAATGTAATAATGCATGTTGTATGCTTGGGAAGTGTGCCAAGGGATTAAATGTTGTTGCATTGAAGTATACTTGTTCAATGTTTATTTTCTTGGGTTGTTGTTATAGCAAGATTTGCCTCACCCCATGCAACTTGCTCAGAAGTCCTTTTCCATTTCCCTATGTAGACTTGAAGTCCCTTTTTGCAATTCTCAGAGCTAAAAAACATATTTTTCCACATATACTTTCCCTAACAGCTATGCAACATGTGTATATGCAGGTTGCACCATTACAGCCCATGTACATCGGGTTTGTGCCCAAAATTAAAAATGGTATCAAGTTTCCATGTCACGTCACGAGATCCATGATCCTTGACCTTCCATATACTGGAAATGTTCTAACTCAGCCCTTCAATTCCATTTGAAGGCTATAAATGGGCCATATCCAAGCGGTGGAAGAAGGAGAAGAATTCAACTTTGAGAGCAAAGTTACTCTAGAGAAATTATTCAGTTAATATTGAGTCTGCATCCCTTTGTCCTTTTAAGTCTGAACACATTGTTCATCCCCCAAGATCTTCCCTAATTGATGGAGAAACCTCATTGTCTCTCTTATATGGGCTTGCCTTTGGTGGAGGATTGAAGTGGTGGAAGCCCAGCTGGAAGGGACTTAGTTTCTCGGTTCTAAACGTGCTGACACAAAATTTTGGCATTCATACAATTCTGTTGATTACATTTTAATAGAAATACTTTTTTCTTGTCCAATTAATGTGTTGCAAATATTTGAATTATTATTCCATGGGCATATTTGTTATGAATATTGATGGATTATGCTATTATATGTGCTAACTTTATATATTATCACCATATGTTTGTGTATCTTGGTTGTTGAGGACAAGTTGCAGGTGTATAGCTTTGAGTCAAGTGCTCAACGATGGACTTCATCGAACGTCTGGACAAGGTAGGCTCTTTATCTTGTCTTGTTAGCATGTTTGTTTATATAGCATACTTGATATTAGAGTTGATTTCTGCAGTCATTTTCATCTGTTGTGGTTTACCCCATGCCATAGAGTGATTTTCCTCGTAACAGTTGTCTTTTGTTATTAGTTGGACATAAGTGAATATATAATGTTGTAAATTATATAACAAATTTATCCCTGAGGCTGAAAGTTCACAAGAAATAGGTTTGGGGAACCTCAAGGCTGAAGTGAAATTTTTGAATTTGCATTAATTTTCACATATCGAAATTTCAACAAAAAAGGACATTTTTTCCAACCCAATTTCTTGTTCCATGAAGGACTCATCAATTAATCAACAAGCCCTACAACATTGTTTTGAATATATTGCTTTTTGTTGTAAGGTTTTCTTTGAGCTTAAACACCTATTTGTCATTTGTCCAAAGTTTAAGGCATCTTCACATACCACTTCACATTAAATAAGTGCATAAACAAACAAAAAACTAATGGAAGGAATCTAATTTTGATTACCCTCGGGTGAAATTAAAAAATCCTTGAAAAAATGGTGTTTATCCCAAGCCACTTGACTCTACTAATGACCTAGTATCACCCCTGGGAATGACGTTGAATAATGGATTTACAGCACTATTAAGGGCTATGCAACAAATAATGATATGGAGGATTCATCCTCCTTACAAATGCAAGAAACTTGAGATATGAATCCCATCCTCCCAAATTAAGGTTGGATGAAATTCATGTTGGTTTTAATATGTGAAACAATTAAATCATCCACACATAAGGTACATCGAGGTTTATAGTGGAGAAAATTCATCAAAGTAGATTCTAAGAAATCATTCCATTACCATAGTGTGCTCAAATGTATAATAGGTCCCTTTGTATAGCATTAGGTGACCATAACAATATTCCATATTTAAGATATTGTTATCCTGACAATATCCATAAATATCTCAACAATTTCTATGAAATCCTCATCCTTATATCTCATTGTCCTTGTCGTTAGTTTTGTACATAGACATGTATGCATAGTCTACTACATTACATATTGGAAAGGATTTATCATGCATCACAAATAGGAATTAATYCTTCATACTCTCCGTTAACAAATATTTGTGATTTCAATATTCAATCATCTTATTTTGTCTCTTCAACAAATCTTATTAACTAATCCAATCTTTATATTCTTCTTTTATGGTCTTTGTCTTCAATCATCCTCGATCTTCATCTTTGGGATTTATTTTCATTGGATCTTTGTACCTACAAAAAATAAACATATTTTTTGTCAATGTCCATATAAAAGTTTCACCATCCACCAGAATACATGAGTTGCCAACTTTTTTATCTGTTGGTTCATTCTCTGGGAAACCTTTTATTGTATATGGTTTTCTATTAATTATTAGATCATAAACCTTTTATCCCCCCTTTGTCATAACTTGGTCCCTAATTCATCTCAATCTCTCACTTTCATCACCACCTGAAGCCGAAATGTCTCATAAAGAACTTCAATTCATTATCAATTTAGAATACAAGTACACCTAATCACCCCGATACTTAAGTGGTTTATTCCACCATAATACATGGGTTTTTCAATGATTGTATCCATAGATTTTGTAGGAAATGTTTTCTTGTACATGGTCATCAACAATTCTTGGATCACAAACCTTTTACTTCCCCTTCAACATAGCTTGGTGCCTAATTCCTCACATGTTCATCCCAAGCTTTCACCCTCATCACCTCCTAAAGTCAAAATGTCCCAACAATGACTTCAATTCATTATCAAGTTAGAATAATGGTACACCGAAGTGATGTATTCCACAACTTTATGGCATATCTATCCTCTCTAGGATAACAACTTTATTTCTTGGTCACTAGGGTGCCATGTAAAAAATGCATGTCTAGAAATGGTTCGTAACAGATCTTACAACAAAACTTGGAATTACAACATGCCCTTATCTGAATCTTGCTTATTCATTTTAGAAGGACCATAAATAAAGTTTGCTTCCCTTAACATGCCTTAAAGTGATATTCCCAATTAAATTATTCACCATGATATTGTTGAAATTTGGGTATGACTGCTTAACCATAGACAATGTCACATCATTGTCACCCAACCATAGGCATTCACATGTGCCACCCCCGAGCACACTAGCCTTTACTTAGAATAATTCTGGCAAGCCTACTCCAAAACCAACAGATAAACCCTAGCTGCTAACTACAGCAATAACTCAAGACAAGTAGAGTGCTCCTTCTCTGAGGGTAGCGCACAAGAGAGAGAGTCTCCATATCCACAGAACAAGTACCATACACAACTGCAATAGTTGCAGCTGCACTACTCTCTCAAACTTGCGCCATACTTAACAAGAATATCACCAAAAGTATCACCAAGAATGTCACCAAGAGAATCACCAAGAGAGAGACCAAGACCAAGAGATGAAAATGCACCCTTATTCCTCCTTCCAATTGCAGCTCTCCACAAGACTTGTGCACTAACTGGTTATTCAAATGAGCTAAAACGTCCTCTATTTATATTAATCTATCTAGTGACTTTTCTGGCTAGGCCGACCTGACTTTTTGGTAATTATATTTTATGTTTGTTTTTTTCCTGTGGAGTCGACTTGTATTTCTGGAAGATAATGTTCTAATATTATTATTTTGTTAGGCCGACATGTCTTCTAGGGTTTCCACACATCTGTTTAATGGTTCACTTGCTTCCGGAATATTCTATTCTAAGTCATAGGTTACACATGGAGGTTAATACCTCTCGTAGCTACCAAAATATCAACATACATGACTTGCGGACAATCAATTTTTCAAACATTTCAAATACATTGTCATTGAAGATAATCACTATATTGCTTAAGTAAACGTAGTATTAGGACATTTTTACCATCATAAATTTCATTTAATAATAATGAGAGAGAACATCAAATTATTTAGATTTTCATTTTCCAAGGATTGCTTCTCACTTCACCTACATATGCATCTCTATTTACAACATGCGATATCATTTTTTCCTTCGTGTTCCTAGCTTGCTTTTGCTTCATTATTCTTCTACTTTTGCTTCTTCGTTCTTCTTTTTCTTTGCTTGATTTTTCGCTCCATTCTATTGCTTGATTGTCAATTTGTCACTGCATCTTTCGTTCACGCTCAAGAGTTTGCTTTGTTTTTCTTGTTATCTTATTTTCATCTTCTTCCACTTTTTTATGTCATTGTCTTATGTCTTTTCTCATCTTCTTTCATTTTCTTCTTTCACCTACATCTGCATAATAATATTCTTCATGCAATTGAAATTACCTACATAAAAGTGTGTTTTATTGTTGGAATTGATCAAAGTCTAACAAGACACTTATAGCAATAGATTAGCAAACTTAATTGATGCACTATTATCATGACATAACCCTACTTAACTTCAATATCAATAGCTTCAATTCAAAAAACTATTCTTCAACCTAACTTTGGCTTTAACTTAATACTTGTAAAAATCCATATCTCATTAACAACTTTTTTTTACTTATAAGACTCTCAATGAAAACATTTTAGCCATCTCCAAGACAAAACAAAATAAACTAATCATTTCTTTGTACAATCTCCAAATAGATTTACAGTTGGCTTTAACACATGCATTAAAGATAAGTCCCCTCTGGTTATTTTTTCATTTGGCACATGATTAACTTTAACATTAATAACTTCAATTCAAAAAACTATCCTTTAACTTGTAAAAAATCTATATCTCATTCACAACTTTTCTGAACTTATGAGACTCTCAATGAATACATTTTGACCATGTCCAAAAAAATATGTTTTTCTTTCTTTTTCAAGTGTCCAAATACATTTATAAATAGCTTTAACACATGCATTAAAGATAAGTCTCATTTTCTTTCTTTTTCAAGTGTCCAAATACATTTATAAATAGCTTTAACACATGCATTAAGGATAAGTCTCCTCTTCTTATTTTTTTATTGGCAAATGATATATATTAAATATTTTAAAAATAAGTTTGCTTCTTATTTTTTTTCCTTTGACATAATTAATTTTAAAATATTTAAAAAAAAAAAATAAGATCATTTTCTCAATATAGGATTAATTGCAAGAAAATGAATAGAATTATTTTCTCAACATGGGATTAATTGCAAGTGAACTCCTATTATTTTCATCTGGAACATGATTTATTTTAAACTGTTTTAAAATGCAAGCAAACAGCTAAACAAAAAGAAATGCTACCTTAACTATAGGTGGTAGGGCAATTTACAATAACATACACCATGTCTTAATTCTCTTCAAACTTTAACACTTCAACTCCCCATTCAACATTTTTTATAAACAAATTTGATTATTTCCAACCATTTCATGTGGGTTTAAGCATCTCCTTATCTGCTTAGGACAAATCTCTCTCTGCAATTTGAGTATTTGCACACTAGGCATTCAACATCCTCTAGCATATCAATCTCTAAGTCCACGTAGGTCGATCAACATAACAATCTGCACTTCGCTCTCTTTCAATGTGTAATATGTTGCTCCACTTAACCTTTTTAGCCTTTAAATGTGTGCTTTCATCAGATTTGGATTTAAAATCAAAAATACCATTGGGAATAGGAAAGGTACAAATTTCATGGACATTTCTTTTTAAAGTTGTTTTTCACATGAAGTTTTATATTTATTTTTGCTGGTCATTTAAATATTATGTATTATATATGTTTTTGTTAATTTGGTTTTTAATAAAGTGATCATGATAATATCTCTGATTAATGATTAATGAAGGGTATCCTTGGTGATCGTGATTTGTCTGCCACTTGAATTGAAGTAATAATTGTTTTGAAAGTATTGGCGAAGGTGTCATTATGCCGATTTGGTTACACTACAGTAAAAATAATGTAAAACCTATCATCCTACTCACTAACATGATAACTCAACTCCAGTGAAGTTTCGACACTTCTCAGTGGCTTACCATCAAAGGGTTCTGGGTTGTACTACTGTCTATATATATGTGGGTAAATTTTCAGTTTTCCCATTAATTTGATGGTTTTAAGAAGTAAGTAGGCATCAATAATAAAGTAATAAAGTAGGTGTAGATTTTAAAATTGTCAATATATAACAGCTAAATAAAGAAAAAAAAATACCCGTCAAATTTGACCACTAAAAATAAAAAATAGGCACTAATATGTCCACTGCCATGAGTCCATCAAGGCCACGATTTGAATGCTAATGTACATCTAGAAGCAGATTTAATGCTAATGCTACTTGGTGATTTAATGTACATCTAGAATGCTAATGCTAAGGCTACTTGGTGATGGATGTGTCACCTAACTGTCCATTGAGGTTTCTCTGCAAGGATCCTTTCTCTATGTGTTTACAAAATGTTAAGGTGGTTCCAAATAATACACAGATCATAAGAGTCTGATGCAATAGAAAGTGGTTCCAAATAACAGACAAATTATTAGAGTCTGATAGCCCAGTTCAACTGGTTGACTACTTTGAACTTCAAGAAAAAAGAGTCTCGGAGTCGATCCGTAGGCTAGATCTCAACTTTGGAAACAACAAAGGAACACAACAGGCAAGCAATGACATCTTTTATAAGCTATTTTTATGAACAGGAGAAACAATCCCTTTCTCAGAATCATCGTTAATTGATTTACGAAGTCCAGATCAATGTAAATGTGCAAACGCATTTGCAATTTGATTTCACCCAAATCGCTTGCAAGTAGCAGATCAATTTCAATCGCAGGTTTGATTATACTATCATATGGTTGCAGAGATTCATCATTGTCTC
>ML846849.1:41594-62620 GCA_009831015.1 Picea engelmannii
CTAAATCATATGATGATGAGGTGGACGTCGACTCAAGTCCTTCACGTGCTCTGGATTTTCTCACACAGGATGAATTCTTGACACACGGGACTTTGTCCCCATTCCTCCCCCGGTTGTATTTTGAGGCAAGTCTTGATGGATGTGGATTATCTCTCAAGCATGCAAATAGAAGAATCGATCCGATAGAATTAAATGAGGTGGGTAGAGGCCATAAAAATCATGATAATGGAGGATTTCTCTCTACGAAAATCCATCTGGTCAACCTTTCTGCGCAGACAAATTCTAAATTGGGTGTTTCTGGCAACCTGCAAGTTGGCTTGGAGAAAAAAGTAGCAGAGGTTTCCAACAGAGGTATGACACAAAGAATTTATGGGAATAGACAGAAAAAGAAACCAAAGTGCATCCAGGAAAAAGGAAACCCTGTAAGGATGGTCGTTGGCGAAGACATTTCGATACAGGAAATTACTCACTTTGAGGGAAGAATGTTGGTTGGAAGGTTTAATGGAAAATTGCCTGGTGAAATGGCCCTCCAAAAGTGGATTGACCATGAATGGACCCCTTTACTCGACTATGACCCAAAGGCCCATGTTGTGTCCAGGGGATGGAATTCCTTTATGTTAATCTCTAAGAAAGACTGTGAGGAACTCCTTAGGAAAAGTTGGCCTTGGGGCTTGTCGGGACTTTCTCTCTAGCCCTATACTATGTATTTTGATCCCGCCAGAGAGCATGTTTCACATATGAAGGTTTGAGCCATACTGTGTGGTTTACCTCTAGCATTTTGGACCAAAGATGCGCTAGAAGTAATTGGAAATAAACTAGGTTTGTTTGCAGGGCATGAGCCCAACTGGGCTTCAAAAAAGACCGTCGTTGGGTCTGGATCCAAGTCAAGGTTAATATTCGTGAGGGTTTGGTTGGTAGCATTGACATTGTTTTTTGTGACATTACATGGCACCATAAGGTGGATTATTGGAAACTACCCTTCTGGTGCCATGACTTTCATGAAATTGGACACATTGGGGTTCTTTGCGTGCGTCTGTCTCCTTGGGGCCAACTCCCACTGAAGGTTTGGAGAAGAAAACCCACTAAGGGAAGAGTGGAAGCGGTGGAGGTTTTCTAGGTAGATGGAAAGGAGGAAGTTGTCATCGAAACAGGGAATGCAAAAGCTACTAGTTCTGTGATGGTAAACTTGGCCCTTTAGGTAGCTCAGTCAGATATTTTGAATTCATTGAATGAGGTGAATTTGGTTTCCTTCCCTTCATCTTCCTCTTCTCCCTCTACGCCTCTCTCGAAAAATGTGGTTTCTCCCCCTAAGGATTCACCCCCCCTTCCCTCCCTAGGCAAGGTTTCTCCTACCCCTCCTTGCCCTCCTTCCCTGGCCCCCTCTAGTGGTAAATTCCTTCGGTTGTCCCCTGCCCCCCCTTTTCCTTCTCTTTCTTACCCTCCTCCCCCTCATCTGCTAAAGTCCCCTCTCTGCCTCCCCCTCCTGTGATGACTCTGAATCCCTCCTCTCCCTCTTCAAAAGGATATGCACTGTGTTCGAAAGACCGCCTAAAAGAGGCCATTTCCTCAAAGGGTGGTCTAGCTCTTGACCCTCCTCTAGCCTTGTAGGTTGGAAGAAAGTCTCACTTGTTGAAGGCAAAAGAAAAAGTGGTTGTTGAAATTCGAAAAGGAACCTAAGAAACCATTACCAGGGCCCTTAGAGCGGGGAGATCCCTGCCTCTCCATTCATAATGATTCTTCTCTCATTCAACTCTAGAGGGGTTGGGGGCCCACAAAAAAAACTAGCCCTCAAGAGGTTCCTCCTAAGCCTCAAACCAAATATTATTTTGCTTCAGGAGACTATGTGTTTAGGGGATGTCGCCATTAAAACCGTGAGCCCTTGGTTAAAAAAATGGTATTTCAGTATTGTAGATGCAAAGGGTATGTCAGAAGGGTTTCTTACTAGATGAAGTCCCAACTTTAAGGCTCTATCCTCCTCTTTTGTTCATTCTTCCATCTCTGTCAAACTCAAACAAAAATATTATGATTTTGCATTTTTTGTTATCAATATATATGGCCCTTATGTTGACGGGGTCTCATTTTGGGAGGATCTGAAATCTGCATGTGTTTTTAGAGATCCTCTCTCTGTTATAGGGGGAGACCTTAACTTTACTCTCTCCATTAGAGAAGTGTGGTGGGGAAACCCTAGAGAAGATCGTCAGAGAGGTATCTTTCTCTCCCTCCTTGAGTCTGCAAGTCCGGTCAACCTAGAACTGATGAAGGTCACCCCAACCTGGTGTAACTTTAGAATGGGGAATGAAGAAGTTTCTAAGAGATTGGGTATATTTCTAGTCTTCAATAAATTATTGGAAAAGGGGTTTAGATTTAAATCGAAAGTGGAGGATGGAGAGAGTTCGGATCATCATCCCAGCTCTATGTGGTGGAATTCAAACTCTGAATCTTTGCCTGCTCCCCTTAAAATTAATCAGGTTTGGCTAGAGGAAGAAGACTTTAAGAAATTTGTCATTTCCACTTCGGAAAAGTTGAGTCCAGATAAGCTTGAACCTCTAATGGTCCAATTTGAAGCCAATCTAAAGAGAACCAAATATGTTATTAAAAAATGGATCTCTGTATGGAAATCCAAAAGGCATAGGGAAACCTTGGAGATCAAAAGCAACCTCTCAAGGCTCCTCTCTAACGTGGATGGAGGTTCACTCAGCTCGACTCAGCTTGAGGAGCTAAAAATCCTCGAAGAAAAGAGAAACACGTGGTTGATAAAAGATAAACAGGGGTGGCATCTCAAAAGTCGAGCTCTATGGCTACAAGTAGGAGATAATAATACTAAATTCTTCCATCATTTTGCCAACCATAGGAGGAACCTCAACACAATATGGGAAATTAAAAATGAGGAAGGGGTAATGGTCAGCTCATTTCAGGAGAAAGCAGAGGTCAGAGCTCGATATTTCGAGAGCCTCTTCTTGGCTCCTGTGGGTTGCCCCATTCAACAAATCTTGGAGGTTGTTACTAAGTTTCAACCAGTTTTCACAGAAGGGATGAATCAAACTTTAGAAGAAGAAGTGACAAAATTGGAGTTGTGCTTGGCTCTCTCTTTTATAAAGAATGGCAAAAGCCCAGGTCCAAATGGGTTTACTGTGGAGTTTTTCAAATCCTTCTATGACATTTTGAAAGATGATCTACTCCTTATAGCAAGAGAATCTCAAAGAGTAGGTAAGATCCACGGACCTCTCAACTCTATGTTTCTCTGCCTCATTCCTAAAAAGAAGAATGCAGAATCTTTTGAGGACTTCAAATCTATCTCTTGTTGTAATGTAGTTTATAAGTTGATTTCTAAAATCATTGCCAGAAGACTTTGTAGTATACCTAGGAAGGTAATATGGGGTACCTAGGGAGGTACCCAATGGGAATGTGGTTATATATTATTAGTGGATGTCATTTAGTATATGAGAATGTGGTCATTCAATGTAAGGTGGACTAGGTCCACTATATTAATAAAGGCCCACTATGGTAGTTAGATGTAATAAATGTGAGGAGGTGCTCTAGAAGGTTTCTATGAGATAAGTAAAGCTATATAAAGAAGTGTAAGCAATGTAATGAAATAGAGTGAAGAATATTGTGATTGTATCAAGCATTGCTTGAGGAGTGTTATCCTTCCTTAAGGATTAATATATGGTGTTACCCTAACTCAAGGGTTTTGTCTACATTCTTGTGTTGAATGTTTTGGTGAATGGTTTGGATTATTCTTATTGATATTGTGGGATTATTTTGAGATTTGTCTTCAGATCTATTCAAGTACTTAACAATTGGTATCAAAGCACTTTCCTTGGCCAAAGAAGGGGATAGTTTTTTGGCTCTTTTGCATTTTTTTTCTAAGAGGGAAGCGCACTTCAGATTCATATCTAAAAATTTATGAGCATAATTTGGCCAAAAAAATCGGATATTTGAATTCCTCTTGGAAAAATACCCAATTTCAAAAAAAAATAGTCGAAATGGAGTGTGGAAGGTGAAGTTATCAGCATTTTAAATTCGACCATTTTTCAGGCTTTTCCCGAAAAAAGTCGTGCAATTTGCATAGTAAGTTATTTTATAAACCTAGTTTTTGCTGAAGATTTCTCTAAGCAAGATGTTTTTGACTAGAAAGGACGATAGCCCTAGTATTGAAGAATATATACAATCTCAAAAGTCATCATGGAAAGATCGTTGGAGAATATGTCTACACTATGGTTTCCAAGAAGATGCTTGCATATGGTGGAACTCATTTAATTATAATGAGTTGATGACACTTTCTGATGAAGCATATGTAAAATTAATTTTAGACAAGTGGTCTCATACAAAGTGTAAAGATGAAGAGAGAAGCAAGGGTTTATTTTCATGTGGAAACTCTATATTACAAGTTCATGGTTGTATTCATAAGGAGAAGGTTATTGTTTCTATTAACCCTAGTTGCATGCATAATTTTATCAATGTTAAGTTGGTTAATCGACTGCAAGTTCTTACAAATAATATTCAAAGCACACAGGTTGAGGGTGAAAATGTAAAAAATTTTAAAGATTTGAAGCTCAGTATGGATAAATATGTGTTGCATTCAGATTTTTATGCTATGGATATGGATGAAGTGGATATTGTTTTGGGATATCCTTGGATAGAATTAGCGGGTACCATTAATATTAATGTGCAAAAGAAGTTTTTGAAGTTTTGGTATGATAAAAAGAAAATCACATTGCATGATGTGTCTCTTAATAAGAAAGATGGGCCCACGGAGGCCGGCAAAGAAGTTATTGTTGAGTCCGAAGTTGAATCAGAGGCAGAGTCTACAGAAGGAGATGAAGGAAAACCACATGAAGGACATAATCAGAAAGTTAAGGAGGTCATTGAGTCAAAGGCACAATGTGTTGCATATTTGAAGAAAAAGGAACAGATTCCTACAATTGTTATATATCGCCATCCACATCATATAGAGAAACAACAGTCATCCAAGAAAGGGTGTGACAATCAACACATTTATGCATCAATAGGGAACCATAAAGGAAACTAGTCAAGAGAAGGTGCATGGAGGACTCCTAGCACTATGGGAAGAGATCGGGCTACAAAAACCATCCCATGGAAACTCCGACATGATGGAGAGCAAGATCAGGGTGGAAAGGCAACAAATGGACATCATGTTTGACTTCCATAGAATGGATGGATGGTCGTACTTGGTACCAGTTGGCTACATTGCTTAGTCAGTCATATTGTAGGGTTTCTTCTAGTGTTTTGAGGATGAAACATGTGAAGGGGGATGGAATGTAGTATACCTAGGGAGGTAATATGGGGTGCCTAGGGAGGTACCCAATGAGAATGTGGTTATATATTATTAGTGGAAGTCATTTAATATATGAGAATGTGGTCATTCAATGTAAGGTGGACTAGGTCCACTATATTAATAAAGGTCCATTATGATATTTATATGTAATAAATGTGAGAAGACTCTCTAGAAAGTTCCTATGAGATAGATAGAGCTATATAAAGAAGTGTAAGCAATGTAATGAAACAGAGTGAAGAATATTGTGAATGTATCAAGCATTGCTTGAGGAGTGTTATCCTTCCTTAAGGATTAATATATGGTGTTACCCTACCTCAATGGTTTTGTCTACATTCTTGTGTTGAGTGTTTTGGTGTATGGTTTGGATTATTCTTGTTGATATTGTGGGATTATTTTGAGATTTATCTTCATATCTATTCAGGTACTTAACGGACTTAGACCTATGTTAAGTGAAGTTATTGGAGAAGAATAGTTTAGTTTTTTGCAGAACAATCAAATACATGATGTTGTGGCAATTTCCCAGGAGGTCTTCCATTAGGTCAAAAGGAAGAATCTCAAAGCAACCATTTTAAAATTGGATACGTCAAAGGTCTATGACAGGGTAAACTTAACTTTCTTATGCTTGGTACTCATCCAAATGGGTTTAAATCTAATTTCGGTGAATTTGATAATGGGATGTCTACAGAGTGCTTCCTTTGTGGTGTTGATTAATGGTTCACCCTCACATTTCTTCAAAGCCTCAAGAGGATTGCAACAAGGTTGTCCCTTGTCCCCCTTCCCTTTTCTTATTATTGTTGAAGCTTTAAGCATAATTTTGAAGGAGGTTGGTTCTAATGGTTCGTTGAGAGGAATACAGGTGTCAGAGTCGGAGATGGTTTCTCACATGTTGTTTGTAGACGATGTGTTATGCAATGTGTTTGGCTCCTTAAGAGACATGTCAATGGTCAAAATAATCCTTGAACAGTATTGCAGGGCAAGGAGGATGTTGATTAATTTGGAGAAATCATGCATTTTGATAAACAATTGTTCCAAAGCTGAAACAAAATTCTTTTTAAATATCCTCCCTGCTCAGAAGAAAATCCTAGAAGAAGGGATAAAATACTTAGGTTTCTTTCTGAAACCGAACTGCTACAGAAAGTAGGATTGGGGATGGCTAATATGTAAAGTAGAATCAAGAATCTCTACTTGGGTATTCAAAATGTTATCTAGAGGAGGTCGGCTCATACTACTTAAAGCAGTCTTGGAAAGCATTCCATTTTACTAGAATTCCATCACAACCATACCCAAAGGTGTTTTAGAAAAATTTAGAAGACTTAGTTGTAGATATATATGGGCATGACATAATTTTCCTAGGGGAATCCACTTAGCCAATTGGCCATCCATTGTTGCTCCAAAGGATCTCGGAGGATGGGGCCTTAAGGATATTTGTTCCTTTGCTCGAGCATTAGCAGGCAGGAAACTATGGTGTTGAACTCAGGGGACTTCTCTTTGGACCCGAGTAATGAACTCTAAGTATTTCACTAACCTAACTATAATAGAATGGTTCCAGTTGCCAGTTAAATCCTCTAAGGGATCTATTTTCTAGAAGGACTTGGTGGAAGCCTTTCCATTAGTGGGAAAATGGATAGCTTGGAAAATAGGCAATGGAAGGAGCGCTAGAGTGGGGGAGGACGCTTGGATAGGGGTCAAGAACAATTTCAGGCTTTCAGATCCACTTATTCAGATCCTAAGGAATCAAAATGTCTTCTCTCTTCACGATTTTCATTTAGGGGATCCTCGGCCACACATGTGTGCAGGTTGGCATGACGTGAAATCTTTAGGACTCCCATTTGATTTATATGAATAATGGGATTCTCTCTTCCAGGTTATGTGAAAACTTCATTATCCTAAACGAAGTGTTTGATGACTCTCTGTGCTAGTCTCTAAACCAAAAAGATAGGTCCTTTAACACAAAACTAGGCTATAAATCCTAAGAAGAAGAAATACAAAACATTCAACCTAAATGGTGGTGGAAGCTGTTAGGGAAATAAAAATCCCCCCTTAAATGAAAAATCACTCTTTGGCTTGCCTTGAAGAATAAACTCTTGACTTGGGGTAATGGGTTAAAAAGTGGTTGGTGTGGCCCCAATCGGTGTGCTCTATGCAAGTCCAATGTTGAATCGGTTACTCATCTCTTTTTAACTTGTCCTTATGCAGGTCAGGTAGCGAAGATTGTCAAGGACAAGCTAATTGCTAGGTCAGATTGGAACATGGAAAGTCTAGAAGATTGTTACAAGATATGGGTCCGAGATAGATCTGTGAATATTTATGTTGGATTTCCAAGCATAATGATCTCAAACATTTGGTGGGCTTGCAATTCTACTATTTTCAAAGACAAATGGATGTCTCCAGAATTAACAATGACACTTACTCTTAGCCAGGATTCTGAATTCAAAGAAGACCCAAAAGAGCTAAAGTAGTGCAATCCAATTCTCCCCTCCCTTGATTATGGAATCTCGTGGGGTTACTTTGATGGGGCCAGTCAAGAGCACCCGCCTTCATGTGGATTTGGAGTTGTTTTATCCATCAATCAGAATCATTATATTTATATCAGATATGCACCTAGAGGGGGTACCAACAACAAAGTTGAGCTCATTGATTTATGGACCCTTATAGAGACTGCCAAACAAAAGGACATAAGAAAGCTACAGGTATCGGGTGACTCCAAATTAACTATTGATTGGGCTCAAGGAAAAATCTATATCCAAAATGATAATTTGGTCGCAGTTATGAGAGAGATACAACTTACTTTCCAGTCTTTTGAATGGTTGTCTTTCCATCACATTTTGAGAGAGCTCAATGTCAAGGCGGACGAGCTTTCTAAAGAATCTCTACAATTGAAAAGATGAGCATTCAGGCACTACAATTACTTCGAAGGAACTGAAACTAAGGCCATGGAGTTCTGCATGTAATGAACGTCGAAGTTAATTTTCTCTCTTTTTGGTGAATAGGCAGAAGAAGATAGTATTGTCTTTTATTGTTGAATAGTAGTAGTAATACAACACATGTGTTGAGAGGATTTATAAAATGTTTTGGACAACATTATGAAGTAATTTTGTACATGTTGTTTTGATTGATTGTAACATGTATATTCCTATGAATATAAAAGTTTTTTTTTTTTTTTTAATAAGTTTTACATAGTGCTTTTAATTGTTTTTATTTAATTGAGTCGGCTTTATTTTTATTATTGTTATTATTATTATTTTTTATCTAACATAACATAACATAACACTAACGCCTCAACATCTCCCCCATACTAGGTTGTAGAGCACCTCACTACTCTCGATGCAAATAATATCTAGTATATACAATTTCAACACTTAAAATTTATAATTTATGGTTTCATCAAAATAAAATTAAAATTGTTTCCTTTCAAAAAAACATCAAATAAAAAAAATGTTGGTTGTTTATATACATTGTTAGTTAATAATTTTTTATTTTTTTTTCAAATACACCAACCAAATAAAGGAAATTGTTGTTTTTTTATTGTACAAATTAATTTAGAAACATTAAAAAACTCCCTAACATCTGGATTATGCAATCTCAATATCTAAATTCAAGATTTCATAAAAACAAAATGGAAACTATGGTCAAATGAAACAAGGGTAATGTTGATATTATGGTAGCTGCGGGAGGTATTAGCCTCCATATGTAACCTTTGACTATAATAGAATATTTTGGAAGAAAGAGAAACCCTAAACAGATGTGTGAAAACCCTAGAAGACATGTCGGCTCAGTAGAATATATAATATTAATATATTATACTCCAGGAAGACAAGTCGGCCCAGACTGGTGACTAGGAAGCACTATAAATAGAGAATTTCTTGGCTCATTTGTTCACTCACTCATTATCACCCAAGAAACCAGAAACAATGCACAATTTTGGAGGAGGAGGAGCAACAACTGCAGTTGTACGATTTTCTCTTGTTCAGTCTTTCCAGTACTTTCTCTTGTGCGCTACCCTTGGAGAAGGTGCGCTCTCTTGATCATCTGTTGGTTTTGGTGTGGCTTCTCGGAATCATTCTTTCTGTCAAAGGTTAAGGTGCTCGGGGGTGGCTTTTGTACCTATGGATGGGTGACAATGGTGTAGCATTTTCTATGGTTAAACACGCACATCTACATTATTCTAACAGGGTATGGGCCCACACCACCTTCAAAACAGTCTAACCACTGTAAGGTAAATCTACAACTAGGGTTTTGATCTTGCAGCCACAACAAACCCTAACCTGATTGTTTGGGCACTTTAAGTGAAGCGCTTGGCATAATTCCTAGATATTCTAGTGTACCCTAACCTAGCGCATCTCCCGGTGCCCTCAGCCACCAAAAACATCAAGGTTGGATTTTTGGGTTTTTGACTGGTCAAAGTCAAAGTTTGATTGGTCAAGGTCAAAAGTCAAAATGGTCATGAAGACCAGTTTCAAAGTAGAAGAAAGATTGGAAGGTGCCACCAACTTCAGAGCATGGAAGATAAAATTACTTCTTATCTTAGAAGAAAATGATCTTCTGGACTACATAAACCAGGACATTCCTCAGTCGGTACAAGATGAGGAGAAAGTCAAGCACAAGAAGAAAGAAGTAATGACGAGAAGAATCCTGGTAGATTTTGTTAGAGAGAATCTAATTCCACATATTTCAAAACTAAAGAATGCCAAGAAAATGTACAATTCCTTGGTAAAATTATTTGAAAGCAAGAACATTAGCAAAAAGTTAGCTTTGAAAAATCAGCTCCAATGCATCAAAATGTCAAAGTTAGATTCAATTAACATATATTTAACAAAGGTCTCCGAAATAAGAGATCAACTTAAAGCTATTGGAGATGAATTTCCAAACGCATAACTTGTCATTGTATCTCTTAATGGATTACCAATATCATGGGAGCCATTTATTCAGAGCATTTGCGGATGTAAAAAGCTACCCAAGATTGACCATCTATGATCTGATTGTGTTCAAGAAGAAACCTGAATGCCATCCAGAAAGATCTTGCATAAAACTGAAGAAGAAGAAGAAGAAGAAGAGTAAGCATTTGGAGCCAATGCCAGAAAAGGGAAAGGGAAATTCCATAAGAAGAATATAGGACCATCAAGAAAGAAGAAGGATCTTTCAAAGATCCAATGCTACATTTGTGGCGAGTTTGGTCACTATGCTAGAGATCGTCCTCAAAGGAAAAGAAAAGAAAGGCAACATGCATTGATACATCCATAGAAGAAGACTAAACACGACAATGATTATTTATACTAAATACATCATGAGAATCTCTACAAATCTCACTGTAAGTATACTTTAGTTATTTTAATTATTTTTCTTTTATATTGGACCATTTTCCATGGTACTAGAGTCCATTTTATTTTTGGTTTGGTTATTATCCCTATGGGAGGCCATCTTGGTTATTGTCCTAGTATGAGAGGCCAAACTTCTTATCTCTTTTAGAATGTCCATTATCCCTGGTACAGGAGCCCCTAGTTCTAGGTTAGGAACAAGAAATGCATGACAGCAAGAACAACAGACTTGAAAGGACTCAGAGGAAGTCAGACTTCAGAGGGAGTCATTTATCAGGAAGAAGCCAACTTGGTTTCGTGACACTTTGCAAGACACAAAGGGGCACACAACAGACGTAAGCGTGGTCTGAGGATTCTTTCAGATAGAGGGAGTTGACTTCATAATTTGAGATGAAGGATATTGCAGGACTTCATCAGAGACATGGTGCAGGAAGGAGAAACGAGGCTCCATCACTTATCCACAAATGAGAAGATAGATGACATTTGCACTAAGCCTATGTATGGTACAATCTTGGTCGAAATTCAAATGTTTCCACGGGGGAGTATTGATAATTGTAACATTGTGTTGATATTCCAAGATTGATCAGACGAACTTGATCATGTGGGAATAGGACTAGATGTAATCTTTGACGGACTGAAGATTCAAGTTACTGCTAGATCTCTATATGTGAATTACATCAAGCCTTGAAACTGTCATGAGTAGGTGAGTAGTTAACTCATGAGTAGGTGAGTAGCCCCGATAAGCATCAGGTCAACTCTATCTCCACATGAACTGGGCTGCAGACCAGGGGAGATAGGGAACATCTACATCCAGAGTAGATGTGCCCCGACATAGTCTTCGACAGACTGAAGACTCAAGGTGCTTGAGGTACAATTCCATGTGTCTGATAGCATCAAGCTAAATGCATTCATGGAGTGATACTATGAKAAGATCAACTATGAGGTGAATGTGGCTCCAATGAGGTCATGATTCTAGTCATGGGACAAGAATGACCCGAGGTGTTAGACACATGGTGGTGGAGATGGATCATCAATATAGATAAATGAGGCTCATGGATATTYTGATATTTTCTATGACAGACGAATACCAAGAACAAGAACGATGATATGYGTTGATGCCAGATTGCTACCAGATGATGCYGATAGTGATGATGATACTCGTGATTTGATCTATGATGATGCTACCTATATAATGGTCTACAAGACTATGTGAGTCTTGCCCATGCCATGTGAAGATGGATGGATGTGTTTGAGATCATTAATACCTCCCTAGCTAAGAGAGAGTGTTGATATTATGGTAGCTGTGGGAGGTATTAACCTCCATATGTAACCTTTGACTACAATGGAATATTCCGGAAGCAAGAGAAACCCTAAACAAATGTGTGAAAACCCTAGAAGACATGTTGGCCCAACAAACTATATAATATTAAGATATTATCCTCTAGGAAGACAAGTCGGCCCAGACTGGTGACTAGAACCACTATAAATAGAGGACGTATTGGCTCATTTGTTCACTCACTCAATCTCACTCAGGAAACCATAAACAATGCACAAGTTTGGAGGAGGAGCAACAAGAACTGCAGGTGTATAGTTTTCTTTTGTTCAATCTTTCTAGTACTTTCTCTTGTGCGCTACCCTTGGAGAAGGTGCACTCTCTTGGTCATCTATTGGTTCTGGTGTGGCTTCTTGGAATCATTGTTTCTGTCAAAGGTTAAGGTGCTTGGGGGTGGATTTTGTGCCTATGGATGGGTGACAATGGTGTACCATTGTCTATGGTTAAACGAGCAAATCTACATTATTCTAATAGGTAAAACATTGGTTGTTTATCCTATGCTTTAACTAACCACCATAAGTGAGTGACAACTTATAAGGCATGACACTAAAAACACTAGCAACATTAGTGTTAAGTGAGTGACCACTAGTGATGTTATTTTTTTTTGTAAGGAAAACCTCACGGGGAAACTAAAGGGATGCTTTCCCTTATTCATGGATGTAAAGGGATGCTTCCCCTTATGCATGGATGTCATCCCTAGTAAACCTATTGGCATAGACTTGTGTGTCTAACCTAGGAAGATTCAACTAAAGCACGTGTCGACACAAAACTAACCAAATGTTCAACAACATTGGAAACAAGCAATTGAGTTAACTACTTAGGCTAATAATGTTGGCATTTGGGTAAAAGAGGATGTTATTACATTAATCTATAAACTTCATGTCAAAGGAAACATTTGAATTGTCAAAAGAATTAGTATGAATAATGACTTTATAAACAATATTTATTCCTCAATGTTATATATATATATATGATGTATTCTCACTGATCCAGATGGATATTGATGGCCACCCACCTTTTCCAACTGGCTCAAAACAATTTTCTGACAATTTTGGGAATTTACTATTTTTAGCAGGTTTTAACTTCTGGGGCCATTTTGAGGCCCTAAATGATGCTTTTTTGGAAAAATAGTTTTGTAATATGGAAGTTTCTTTTATATTGCAGCTAAAATGAATCTCCTCGACGATACCTTTCCAATGACCTATCATACGCCTAAAACAGAGATCGTATGCAAAAGTTACAACCCAGGGAAGTTGATGTACTAACTTACCCAAACGGGGCCCCTCATGACTTTTGGCGTTTTATCTCCTAGGGTTAGGTTTTTGGATGTTTAGGGTTTTTGACATTCTTGCTTATTTTAAAAAGGCCTTCAGAGCCTCATTATAATCATCTTCTTGCAAATGAGCCCAGTTGTCACATCTCTTCTCAGAGATAAGCCGCCACCATTCCAACAAGCTTGTTTCCGCTGCATTTTACAGTTTCAGCTTATTTCATTATTGAATAGAAAACCAGTTATACTGTATCTCTGTTATTTTGTGTTAATAATCTGTTAATACTCTGTATCCATTTTGTTCTGCTCATAAAATCTAGATCAGTGGTATCAGAGTGGTCTGCTCCTTGTCGTCTTAATGCATATCCCCAACGAGGTCAAAGTACAAAGAGTTGGGTCTTGACTTTGTTTCTCTTGAGGAAAAAAGCTCTCGCACGCCCAAGCGACCTCTCATGGTAGGAGAAAAAAAAGATGACGAGACAGGAGATCCTTTCAAACTATTGATTGAGGAAGCCCTCACGCAATAGAGGAACGAGATGATGGATAGTTTCGCGCAAATCCTTTGGCGGCTACCAACAGGCGACGCATCTTCTTCGAGCGGAGGCGCTACCCCCTTCAAGGTACTAATAAACTTCGATATTCCTATATTTGAAGGTTATATAGACGTAGATGTTGTAGACAAGTGGTTGAATCTGTTAGAAGGGTATTTTTCTGTCCATAACTTCTTGAATAGAGAAAATATTACTTTTGTGCTCCTCAAAGTTGTCCCCCATGTCAAAGATTGGTGGGAAACGTTCTGTGAGCAAAAGGGGACAGAGGAAACCTCATTATTTACAATCACAACCACCTGGGATTCCTTCAGGGATGCTATTAAGCAACAATACTACCCTGTCGAAAGTTATGACGACTTATATACCAAATGGACCACATTGCGGCAAGAAAGAGACCAAGCAGTGCCAGATTTCACAAATATCTTCCATACCTTACGCACCAAGCTGGGTATCAAAGATTCAGAGCGACATCTGGTGCTCAAGTATCGCGGTGCTCTGCATAGATACATCTAGACCAAAATGGAATTTCTAGACATCTCATCCTTGGGCGAGGCCTACCGATATGTCGTCAAAATCGAGCAGAAGCTCAAACAAAAGACGTGACAATTTGGGCCTGGGAACCCCGCACAACAAAAGCCAGGAAAGGGCGGCCCCAAACCATAGAACAAAGAACAGAGCAAAGATGGACAGTATCAGGACAACCAGTTCAAGCCGTAAGCAAAGAAGGACACTGGAAAGACAAAGAAAGATATCGAGAAGTGGTGTGACTTCCATAAGAGCCCTTGGCATAACACTGCTGATTGTCGCTCAAAGCAGTGGTTGGTGGCTGAAGTGAAAGCCTCTGAATCAGATGCGGATTTTGACTCAGAGATAGAACAAGAAAGGGGAATATGGATCATTGATGCGGAACCCAGTGCCACCATTGCTACCACCAAGCTCCAGCCTGGTGAACCAGACAAGCCAGAAGAAGGAGAGCGCCTCTTCCATTCACAAATGTGGGTAAAAGGCACCCCGCTGCACTTCATTGTTGATAGCGGTAGCCGGAAGAACCTCATCTCTGCAGAGGTCGTCAAGCAGCTGGCCCTACCCACAACGCCTCACCCAAAACCCTACACCATTGGATGGCTCCGCCAAGGAAGCGATCTCCGCGTCAGCCAACAATGTCGATTGTCATACGACATCAAGCCCTTCAAAGATGAGGTATTGTGTGATGTTGCTCCTCTCGAAGTTTGTGATGTTCTTTTGGGATAAACTTATTTATGGAAACGTCATGTTGTATATGAGTCTAGGCCTCGTAGTGTTATTATTAATTTAAACAGGAAATTGTATAGGATACCTGAGGCAGTCCCACCTAGTGCTATTTCCTTGATCTCTGCTAAGCAATGCAGGAAGGTCATCTCTCAGACGAGGAAGTTTGTCTTATTTGTGATTCACTTTCAGAATAAGCGAAAGATCACAACCACATCCAGGGTCTTTGTGGCCGACCTCTCCACACAACAGAAGCAAGTAGATAAGGTCGTGGAAGAATACTCAGATATATTCTCCTCACATATCGGGGTACCTTTGCACTGCTAGGTCAAACACCCCATCGATCTGACCCCTGGTGCACCACTGCCCAATGGGCTAGTCTATCGTCGCTCTCTGTTAGAGAATGAGAAGATCAAGCGACAAATCCAAGAGCTACTCCACAAGGGGCACATCTATCCCGTCTCATCACCTTGCGGGAGCCCAATTGTGCTGGTACAGAAGAAAGATGGAACCTGGTGACTCTGCATTGATTACCAGGCTTTGAATAAAATCACAGTCAGAAACCGGTACCTGATTCCCTGAATCGACAACCTCCTTGATCAAATCATGGGGGCTAAATACTTCAGTAAGATTGATACGAAGTCTGGCTACCACCAGGTCCCGAGAGAACAAACAAATGTATGGAAGACCGCCTTCAAGTCAAAGGAAGGCCTTTTTGAATGGTTGGTCATGCCCTTTGGTTTGACAAATGCTCTGGCCACTTTCATGAGGATGATGGACGATATCCCACGACCATTCACCAATAATTTTGTAGTGGTGTATCTGGATGACATTCTCATTTACAACAAGACTTGGGATGAACACTTGTAGCATATTCAGTAGGTTCTGCACACCCTGTGGCAGCACAAGCTATATGCCAACTTGAAAAAATGCTCCTTCGGCATGGACAGGGTCCATTACCTAGGCTACATCATTGATCAACATGGTGTACATGTGGATCCAACCAAGATCCAATTCATCCATGACTGGCCAGCCCCAACCACACTCACTGAGCTTCGGAGCTTCTTGGGCCTTGCCAATTTCTACCGCAGGTTTGTGTTGTTGGGATTCTCCCATATTGCATGGGCCCTTAGCCAAATCACCAGGGGTGGTGGTAAGGCAAAATTTGCATGGGGTCGGTCCCAACAATAAGCGTTCGATGATTTGAAGCAGTGCTTATGCTCATCCCCAGTACTTTCACTACCATACCTACAACATCCCTTTGAGATCGAGACAGATGCTTCAGACTATGTTTTGGACGTTTTTCTCACTCAGCATGGCCACCCCATGGCCTATCATAGTGAGACACTATCCAATGTTGTCTGTAAGTACCCTACTTACGACAAATAAATGTACTCCATTATGCAAGCCTACCGCCAGTGGAGACATTACATTCTTGGGAAGGAGAAAGTCATCCACACTGATCATAAGACACTGCAATTTATGCAGACATGAGGAAAATTGCAAAATGACCACCATCAAAAGTGGTCCACATACTTGCAGCAATTCCACCTCAACATCAAGTATAAAACATGAAGCACCAATCGCATTGTTGATTTCCTTAGAAGACCACCAGTCGCGGCACTCACCATGGTGCTAGACTCTTGCGGCCATGAGACCTCTGGATGGCCCCAACTCTATGAGACAGACCTAGACTTCGCCACCACCTACCAAATGTTGGGTGCAAACATAGTTGTTGAAAATTTCTATCTTCAGTATGGGTTGTTGTGTCATCTGGGCCATATCTGTGTTCCATAAAGTGAGCAAGCAAAGATGATCTGGGAAGCCCACTACAGTTGGGTGGCAGGACACTTCGGCGTTGAAAAGACAGTGGTGATGCTACAGAAACATTTCTACTGGACGAAACTCCGACAGGAGGTCAGCAAGTATATCAGGTCCTGCACTGCCCGTGCTATTGCCAAACCAACCACTAAGAAACAGGGCATGTACACCCCTCTTCCTACTCCTGATAGGCCATGGGAATCCATCTCAATGGACTACATGTCGGGCCTCTCGTCCACCAAGCAGGGAAATGACTGTGTTTTTGTGGTTGTTGACTGCTTTTCTAAGATGGCGATTCTGGTTTCCTGCAAGAGGAGCATCACAGCAGAGGCCACTGCCAAGCTCTTCTTTGAATGGGTCTAGGTACATTTTGGACTCCCACAAACCATTGTCTCAGATAGGGATAGTCAATTTCTGATCACATTCTGGTCGAGCCTCTGGTCACTGCTGGACACCAAGCGAACCAAATCCATGGCCTTCCACCCCCAGACAGATGGCCAAACCGAGGTCGTAAATCGAATGGTTGTGCATATCCTTCGCTTGTATAATTGCACCCTCTCACATGGGATGAGAGCCTTCCCTATGTCCAACATAGATACAACCGAGCCCTGCATAGCTCAATCGACCACAGCCCCTTTCAGGTGGGGTTGGGATTCCAACCATTGGGTCCCATAGATGTTGCACTTCCCCTTGTGGTCACCTCAATCGACTCATCTCCTGTTCCAACTAAAGCTGACAAAGCCACCCAGTTCATTGAGCGAATCTAGCACATCCGCCAGCAGGTTCAGGATATCCTACAAAAGTCCAATGAGAAGTACAAACAACACCATGATCAACATTGGGTGCCACATAAGTTTCAAGTGGGAGACAAAGTTTGGTTGCACTTGCAGAAAGAACGCCTTACATGACCCCATTGGAAGCTTCGCCCACTCCATTATGGGTTGTACACCATCACCAAGGCCATGGGGGATAATTCTTTTTAGCTCAACATTCCTCCTTTCCTTGGCCTGCACCCAGTGTTCAACGTGGATCTCCTTCGCCCTTATTTCCCACCATTATTGGACACCTCAGACGTAGGAGAGCAACTGACACCAACAGAGCTCAGCCCTGACTACATCCAATAGGCATCCAACGATCATATTGTGGACACACAGATCAAGGGAACTCGACAGCAAAGGATCCAACTTTATCAAGTCGTCAAAGCAGGGCAACTCTTGCACCAAGGCAAGTGGCTCACTCAGGGCCAAATTCAACATAAATTTCCTCATCTGATGGGGGAACTCAACGCAATGGAGACCATTGCTTCCTAAGGAGGGAGGATTGATCGAGATGGATATCGGTGGCCACCCACCTTTTCCAACTGGCTCAAAACAATTTTCTGGCAATTTACTATTTTTAGCCGGTTTTAACTTCTGGGGCCATTTTGAGGCCCTAAATGATGTTTTTTGGGAAAACAGTTTTGCAATATGGACATTCCTTCCATATTGCAGCTAAAATGAATCTCCTCGATGATACCTTTCCAAAGGGCTTTCATATGCCTAAAACGGAGATCGTATGCAAAAGTTATGACCCCGAGAAGTTGATGTACTAACTTACCCAAACGGGGCCCACATGACTTTTGGCGTTTCATCTCCTAGGGTTAGGTTTTTGGATGTCTAGGGTTTTTGGCATTCCTGCTTATTGTAAAAATGTCTTCAGAGCCTCATTGTAATCATCTTCTTGCGAATGAGCGCAGCCGTCACATCTCTTCTCAGAGATAAGTTGCCACCATTCTAACAAGCTTGTTTTCGTTGCATTTTACGGTTTCAGCTTATTTCATTATTGAATAGAAAACCAGTTTTACTATATCTCTGCTATTTTGTGTTAAGAATCTATTAATACTCTGTATCCATTTCATTCTTCTCATAAAATCCGGATCATTCACACAGACACAACAACAATGTTATATATATATATATATATATATATATATGATTTATTCTCACACACCCAACAACAATGTTATCTGTGATCCTTGAAAGAATGTATATTATGGGATATAACATATTGTTTATATTCTTATGTGGTTTACAAATCTTTATTGTTTATTCATAATTTTATTAATGACAATAGGACAATCTACTTGGTAAAAGCATGATAGAGTTATAGCATCATTAGGGGGTTTAATTAGTCAAAAAAATTTGCAAAGCACCAATCATTTGGTGAGTTGTCATAGTTGTTAAATGTGGTGAGTTTTCATAGTTGTTAAATAAGATAAAAAATTACATGCTCAAGATGGAATATATAAAAACATCAACATCTTAAAATGCAATTAATACCCAAATTTCATTACAAGAAACTTTATCAAATTTACTTATAATTTCATAATGATATATATTTAAAATTAAGTAAAATTGACCATTAAGCTAAATCAAATATACATCCTTTATAATGAGTGAGTGGAAAAATAAAAATAAAAAATAAAACCACATATCATAATGATGATAACAAATAACAAGGGGAAGCTGCGATGCAACTAGTCCACGCCTTAGCGAGAATAAATAAACAAAATCTAACGAAAGTGTTCATAAGCGAAGAACGACAATTTTGAAGACGATAGAAAAATTATATGCAAACAAAAGTATGTACTTACAATACCACACCTAGAAATATTGTTGGCATTACACCTACAATTATTGTTGGCATTTTGGCAAAATTTAATGGTAAACATTTTTGTTCTCAACCAATACTAGCAACAACACCTAGAAGATTGAGATTGAGAAGCTCGAGAAGCCCGACGAGTAAATAGATGGGTTTGAGAAGAACTTTGATTTCTAGTCATTGATAGCTTGCCTTTATTACAGTTGAGGGTTGTTGCTCTTTGGTGTGAACAACCCTTTAGTTTTCTCTATATCAGCACAACCCATCTTATATTTGACTAATCTTTCTTTGTATCGTGCAATATTAATCGTTTTGTAAAAACAATTATACCTTATATAATTTTGAGAAATTTTTCTATTGGAAAAAAAACAACACTTAACAAATTACTATTAAAGCCTTACAAATTTCATATCTTACCCTCACAGGAGAAACGTTAAGATGGATGAGGGAAACTAACACAAACATTAGACATTATTAATAAGTTAAATAACTTTAACTTTAAAAATTAGTAAAATAATATATTTTAATTTATTTATTATTGAAATATATATTATACATAAATTATTTAAAAAAAATTAATTAAAAACATTATTATTAAAATAAATAATTTTAAATTTAAATAACATATATCAATTTATTTATTATTTAAATACAAACATATATAATATGTTATCTTGAGTACCGGCTTCCATTAATCACACAGGTACATGTTCACTCACTATTTAAAAAAAAAAATATAATGCAAATTTCAATGTTTTTATTTTAAACTTTTATATGTCATTTATATAAGTTTAAAAAAAAAAAAAAAAATTCCTAGAAAATTACTCATTATATTGATATATAATATGTTTTCTTGACAAAGTATACAAACAAAACCAGAGAATCGACAGAGATTAAAACTAGTACCTAAGCTGCAAAAAGAGATTCTGAATTATATTGATATATAATATGTTCTCTTGACAAAGTATACAAATAGAACCAAAGAATCGACAGAGATTAAAACCAACACCCAAGTTGCAAAAAGAGATTCGGAAAACAAACCAGTAGTTGCTCGCCCCCATAGGACCTCAAAGTGTTAAACAAAACATTGCACGCCCCCAAAAGACCTCAAGGTGTTTTTTCCCCCAAAAGACCTCAAAGTGTTTACCAAAAACATCGCATACCCCCAGTGAGAACCTCAAAGATCTGGCCCAAACCTCTTATTGCCAAGGAGAGAGGACCACAACGAAAGGAAACAAAATTTGCAGAAAAAAACGAAACCCCCGCCACAACATAGACAAAAGCATACATTCGGTAATGGTGCGTGTGAGGAGAGATAGCAAAAAACACCGTCGTGGGCTGCCATAGAGCCCACTAGAGCCGCCGACCTTGCATCCCTGCTCTCCCTGAAGAAAGCACTTGCTCAAGCCATGGATCCCCGGAGCTGTCGACCGCCTTGAAGCGCCTCTTTCCCTTGAAGAAGCTCACTTTGCCTACTGCCGCCCTTCTCGCCCTTGTCCTCGCACTTGTCCTTCTTGCCGTAGAGGCCCGCTCGCCGCAGATCCCCTCA
>WSFP011350739.1:0-35245 GCA_009831015.1 Picea engelmannii
AGGTAAAAAACTTGACCCCCCAAAAAACAAGAACTCTGTAGAGTTCTCGTTAAGTTGGTAACTATGTTTATACCAGGTGCATTCTGCCAATGGAGGGTTGTCCTGAGAAATTTTATCAAACAACTCAGCTTGTTGATCTTCTGAGAAAGTGTTGATGTAATTGACCCCCAAATCTTTACAATTAGATTCAGCCAATAACTTGGCTAAATCCTAGCCTTTAACTAGCTTGGTGGGTTTTATTTCTAGATCAAATTCAAGGATTCTGGAAATCCACTTGCTCCTTCTCCCGTCTATGTAAGGCTGAATGAGAATGCCCTTCACAGAAGCTGAAGGAACATATAAAAAGATTTTTGAATGAAAAACATAGACTCTGAAAGCTTTGAGAGATTTCACCAAGGCATAGGCATGCTTCTCCATGATGTCATATCTGATCTCTGCATCTCTTAATGCTCTGCTAAAAAAGGAAATAGGTTGTTCCAGCCCTGCATCATTTTTTTGTAGTAAAACAGCTGTCATTGTGTCAAATGAAGCAAAAGAGAAAATCAAAAAATCCTTGGAGAAATCAGGGCTGATAAACACAGGTGATTCAGTCAGTGATTTCTTGATTTGGTTAAAGGATTCTATGGGCTCAGTAGTCCATTTTACTTCATTCCCTTTCCTGAGCATAGCGGTGATATGTTTCACTAATGCAACAAAATTTGAAACAAACCTTCTCAGAAAATTATTTTTTCCCAGGAAAGATTGAACCTCCTTCTTAGATCTGGGAAGTGACAAGGCTTGAATAGCTTCCACCCTGCTTGGATCAATCCTGATTCCCTCGGTTGATACAATGTGTCCCAACAATTTACCTTCCTACATAGAAAATAAATACTTCTTGGGATTTAGGGAGAGACCAAACCTTCTGCATTTCAAGAAGACCTTTCTCAGATGCTAACAATGTTCTTTATCATATTTGGAGAAGACTATTATGTCATCTAGATAGATGACCACAAATTTATCTCTTTCTCCAATGAATGAGATGTCCATGGCTCATTGGAAGGTTTCTCTTGCGTTCATCAATCCAAAGGGAATTTTGGCATACATGAATGTGCCCCAAAGAGTGGTGAAGGTTGTCTTTTCTCTGTCTTCAGGTAGGATAGAGATCTAATTGTAGCTAGAAAATCCATCAATCATGGATATCCTGGATGCGCCTATCACTCTCTACAACATGTGTTCCATCTTTGGCAAAGGGTAATTGACCTTCTTTGAGCTTATGTTCAGATTTATGAAATCGACACAGATTTTGATCTCTCCACTCTTTTTCCTCACTGGGACAAGGTTGGCCACCCATTCAGAATATCTCAAAGGGACAATGATTTGGGCATCCAGCAGCTTCTTTACCTCTCTCTCCATGATGGAAAATAACATATGATTTATCTGTCTTAACTTCTTCCTAGATGGTTTGGCCTCCTCTTTCAATGGGATCTTATGCTCGATGACGCTAGTGTCATATGTTCTGAGGTCTTCATAGGTCCAAGCAAACACATCAGAAAATTCTTTTAATAAATCAGCATACTTGACCCTCTGCTCCCTTGACGGGCTTCTTGACATCTTGACTAATTTTGGATCCTTCTTTGTGCCAATATTGCACTCAGCCACATCAGCATCATCATTTGAGACTTTACCTTTTACTTCCACATCATTCCCATCGAACAGTCTTTATAAAGGAACTATTTCCTTTGGAATGTGGTTGCGAGGCAGCTGAACAATATGGTGATTAGCAATTTTATTTAGAAATACATCAGCATGAGGGTCACCTTCGGGATTATGATCCTGATCAATGTGTAATGCAAAGAAATCATCAACCAACTCAAGAAATCTTTTGATTTCAAGATCATCATCGAACACCTTCCAATGCTTGATATTATCAGGTACAGAAGGCCTATATCTGATCTCAACATCATACCTAAGATTAGGTGGCAGTGGAACCCTGAACTAGCTTATTGAGATAGCCAAAGAATCAGCCATAGTATTTTCCTTTCTTGGAATAAATGAAATGTTGAAGGCTAAGAAGAAATTGTCAATTAGGTCCCACACCTCATTCTTGTAAGTCCTTAGCCTAGGTTGCTTAGCTTGATAAACATTTTTGACCTGATGAACAATTAGTTCAGCATCTCAAAATACTACTAGCTCTTCAATTCCCATGTCTTTTGTAGCCCTCAAACCCAAAACAAGAGCCTCATACTCTGCCACATTATTGGTAGCTTCAAATTCTATTTTATAGGACAAAGGTATGGCTTCTTGACAAGGTGACACAAAACTTACTCTGGAACCATCACCTTCCCTGGAAGAGGCTCCGTTAAAGAACATCTTCCACGAAGAAGTAGTTGGAGGAGGTATTTCATGAAAAGAAATGGGTTGCTCTCTGATTTCAAGAGGAGCTTCAGAAGTACCAGTGAGTTGTAACAAACTAGATCCCAAATCAGTGTCAAGTGCAAAGATGGGATGATTGGTGGTTTCTTCTTCATCACTCATAATGTAGGCCAACTGAGCCTCTCTGTACAATATTCTATGCTCCCCAACGAACACTAGAATGGTAGCATACGTGAGGTCCATATGCAAGGATCCTCCGAGTCTTTTAATCCACGATCTTGACAAGAGCATGTCAAACTTGGGAGGAACATCAACCACCATGATATCCATGACCACACTCTTCATGGGCAATTGAAACAAGGTCACGACCAGATCTTTGATGACGCCAAGAAATTGCACTCTCCTCAAATCAAACAAATATAAATCATGATATGCTTTTGTGATTTCTAATCTGAGTTCTTCCATGATAGTTTTGGGCATGAGATTATGAGATTCCCCTGAGTCCATCAGATAGTTATGAAACACCTTATCATGTATGTTCATCGATGTGTAGAAAGGAGGGGATGAATCATCTCTATCTTCTATCATAGGACCTAAGATGATTGTTGTCTTTTCATCTTGAATATTTACTGAGTCTATGGAATGGCAAGATGGCTTGGACTGCAATAGCTTGGAGAGGGATTTTTTGAAATCTTCATGCTTAATTAGCTCTGAAAGGGGCACAGGTATCCTGATATTTTGAATTTCATGCTCAAAACTAAAAGAGGAAAGGGGATTCAAAACTTCTCTCACTTTTGGGACAGGGTCTTTGGGTATCAGTGAGGGGTTTTGAGCTTTATTTTCTCTGTTGTTGTTTGTTGCATCTTTAGCAGGATTATATGCTCTAGGAGATGGATCAGGGACGTCGAACTTCCCTTCTTTCTTCTTAGACCGGAGGTTGTATTTGTTGGGACCACTATTTTCCTTCTCCCCTTACTCAACACATTTATTTGACTGTCTATAAGGGACTCCTCATATGCAGATTGAGTCAAATGGGGAAAAGGGGAGGTGTCTCCAATACAATGAATTTCAGGGTCAAGCTCTTCTTCTTCCCTTTCCTCATCAGCAAGAAGGCTATTTTGGAGGGGGGTTTGAATTTTCTGATCATCCCTATCTCTGCTTCGAAGCACGCTTGGAAGTATTTGAGGGGTATTGTTATTTGGCCTCCTAAAGTTGCCTTTGTTATCAGTATTTGGGACATTCTTGTAACCTTGCTTCCCTTTGAATTTCATCTTTTCCATTTCTACAAACAGGGACTTCACCATCTTGGTAAATTCATTTACTTGAGGGTGAGATGCAGAAGAACCAAAGGTTAAGGCCTCAGATATTCCTCTTCCTCTGTCTCTGTCAGCTTTTCTCCTAATCTTGTCAACTTCCAACACATTAGATTCTACTTCCAGGGCCGCATCTTGCATATGATCCAAGGAAGTATCTCTTCTCACTCTAAGCAAGAGGTAGAAATAAGAGTCAAAATCACTAGCATAAGTGATTTTGGCAGAGGCTTTCGTAGCCTTTATCTCGGCAGGGATCTTATTGTACATCTTGTTTAATATTTTGGAGAAGTCAGAGACATATTATCCCTCTTTTCTCTTCAGGGACCCGAACTCTATGATATAATACATAAAGTATTTTTTATCCCCCCACTGCCTCAAGAAAACATCATATAAGCCTTCAATCCCATCAATAGATCCAGGGGTCAATCCCCTAAACCATTTCCTAACCTCACCATCAAGGCTCCAGAGAAATACTCTCATCCAGACATATTCATTCTCAATATTCATATTGTTTGCATAACTTTAGAAGGAAACAAGGTGCTCTTCAGCAGTTATGTCTTCCTCTCTAGTGAATTTGGGCATATACTTTAGGTAATCTCCAGGAGGGAGATCATTCATTGGCTGAGGTAGGACTAAAGGGGAATATCTTGCAACCACTATGGAATCCATTCTATTCCTAGGAGGGTTAGCACCTACCATAGGGATGGTAGGTGGAGGAGAACTAGGAGGGGAAGGGGTTCGAATAGGGGAGACTGGAACTAAAATTCCGGGAGGAAAGGGAAACAATAGAGGATTTGGAGAAAAGGATACAATATTAGAGGGAACAAAGGTTTCCCTTTCTTCAGTGGGAGGAGTAATTAAACCTGGAGTGGGAAAATCTTCCAAGTTCTGGGGTCTAGACCAAGGTACGACTTCAGGGGAGAGAGGAGTGACAAGTATTTCTCCCTCCAAATCTAGAACAGGAGGGGAAAACTCAACAGGAACACTCCCAAACTTTAAACTTTGGGAAAATCCAACAGACGGTATGATAGAAAAATGAAAAGTAGATATCAGAGTTTCTAAAGGAGGACAGTAAAAATCATCAGAAATACCTGGTTCAACAGTAGAAGTACTTTCTCGAAGGGCCTTCCCCTTTCTGATAATTTTTTCTGGATCAGTTTCAGGTGTAGCTAAAGGAAACTGCAGAGTGGACCTCATGTATCTACCTCTAGAATCCATAGTTGAAACAGTGGAGTCGCCAGTGGATTTGCATCGATGGAGTCACCACAGTGGAGTTGCCAGGTGCATAGTTTCAATCTTTGATGTACTAAGTTCTGATGCACCTTCAGAACTAGTAAGCTTTGTCGTTCAATCCCAGGGAAAATATTCAATTTCATCCCCAACAACGACACCTGAAATGTTAGCACTGAAATTTTCCCTTCAGATTGAAGGAAATGCAAGCCCAATACCCATCAGATTTTTATGTCACAGGTTGGTTATAAAAGGGTTAAATGGGCACAGTCTCATGAAAGTATAGTCTTAACTCAAAAAAATGGGCTGGTATGCACAGATAGGTGAGGTCTTGATCTAACTTCAGTCAGTAAGTTGTAGTAAGGGTGAGTAGGAGGAAGAACTTGAGAATAAAATGTAAAGGTGTGCTATGAACGTCAGGTCTTCCAGCAGCCTAAGGAGGAAAAAATCAGAAAACAAGATCTTCTTGGATTCGAAGCTTCAAGAAACTGAAAACATTATGACAACATTGCAATCAAACATCCATTACCAAACAGTCACAATAATCCATGTGAATCCTTCAATCATGAACATTCAGTATCAGACACATAATAAGATGGAGTAAGAAAAGTTGACTTGGATTAAACAAGAATTCTCAAATACAGATACATAACCAGAAGCCAGAGGCTTTACTAAAACTTTACAATACAGGAGCTTTGCTCTACCATCGACCCTAACGAAATATGAAAATTGAGTATTTATTATCAAAACAACTTGCTCCCTTCAGAAGCACACTCTAGTCATTTCATTAAAGGCTTTCCATTTGCATCTTCTTCTGTCAGACTGCACTTGCATTCTTCTATCATACGCAAGATCATATCGGTATGGGCTTCACAATAAAATACGTGACAGGGAAAGTTCGGCTGCCAATCTGCCCTCGACAGCTAGATTTTCCATGCTTTCCATTTATGTGGTGAAACGAGGTTTCCACCACCTTCCCAACTTCATTAATTACCTTCATTGGGATCAGGACGAAGCCTGACACCCATGAATGCTCCAGGCGAGCTCACAACTCCTTCGAGTCAATTCTGGCGCCTCAAGACTACACAGATATTTCTTTGTGACCAACTTAGGTGCTTTGATTATTTGTGTAGCTCCTTTTCCTTTGCCCCATGTGACCGCGAGCCATGACCTCGTGCTTATCCCATATGAAATTTTGGGATTTCGCGTTTCAGGAATTTTCACTCCCTCTGATTTCAAATATCTCGATGTTCGATCCCGCGAAATGACCCATCTAGATCAACGGTCAAATTTTCTTTAAATTTGATGGCCACGATCATTTCCTTGAACAATATTAGTCCATCGCCGCTCGAGAGGCCCATTCTCCGGGCCCCACTTTCCATATGATCACGGGCTGTGATCATGGGCCTAACTCTCAGTCGTGTCGGCTTTTTCGTTTCACGAATTCACGTTGTGCTCCATGTTCAACCTCTGAGTCGCGAAATCATGATCACTCGGATCGGGTGACACGCGTCTCCTTGCATCAGACAACCCAAATCACTTCGGAATTTTGGGACTTGGGATATCGACACTTCTCACTTCGTCCTTGTCGAAATGGATTTCTCTGTGGCTCAGATCTGGCACCACGTGTCCTGCTGAATGAACGACCCTGATTATTTCGTGACTTCGCATTTTGTGAGTCCTTATGACTCAACCCTTTGACTTCTCCATCCTGCAAGTCAGCAAAACATTGATCCTGCGCCACGAGTCCTTCCGATACCAATGGCTAAGATCAGCCTCACGATTTCAGACCTATGTTTGACACTAAACCTGGTGCAATTACATGATCCCAATCACTCGATGGTCATCGATATGATCTATCTGATGGATATCCGTCATTGAAAAATGATCTTGCTCGCTCTCTTGATTTGAGTCCATATCAGACTGCTCTAAGTGTTTTGCTTGGTGCTCATGAATGTGACCTATGAGAAATCACATGGATGACTGACTGAGGGCTTAGGAAAACAAAGGCTCAGCAGTAGAGGTAAAGAGAAAATAGATCGTCTTTAGGGAAAACATAAAGGCTTAGAGACAATACTTCTCAGGAAAGATTCTAAGGAAAAACGAGTCTATCAAACAGATGAAGGCTAACAGAAGGAAAACTACCAACCAAGAGGAAAAACCTACGATCGGTTCTGCAAAAGGAGGAGAGATAGACAAAATTACAGACCTGGGTAGAAACCAAAAATCACAAGACCTTAACAAGTTGATGTGCTAACAAAAGGAACGGTGAACAGAGTGGCAGATGCATTAAGTCGGAGACCATGCATATTATTGATAATACCTCTTAAGAATAATCTTTGAGAAAATATTCTAGTGTTACAGATAGATGATGATTGGTACAAGGAAGTTAAGGAAAATATTGGACAAGATACCATGATGGTACCAAAGTTTGAAGGGTATACATTAGATAATGGAAGATTGTTGAGGTATAAGAACAAAATTTACATACCACCTAATGAATAATTAAGAAGTTTGATCTTAAGTGAAGAACATCGAGCAATATACATCGCTCATTCAGAAGGGAATGAAAGAAGACATAGTTAGTTATGTGGTGAGATGTCTAGAATGTCAGCAAGTGAAGAATGAACATAGACATCCGGCAGGATTATTACAGCCACACATTATTCCATAATCGAAATGGGAGGTCATTTTGATGGAATTTATTGTTGGTTTTCCACTGACGACAAGGAGACACGACTCAATTTTGATGGTAGTTGACACTCTGATGAGGAGTGCACACTTTACTCCTGTACATATGACATATCAGGTGCCAGACATTGCTAGATTTTTTTTCAGCGAGGTTGTGAGGTTACGTGGTGTACCAAGAAGGATCATATCCGATCGAGAATCGGTGTTTAAAGGACGATTTTGGACTTGTTTCTAAGAGGCTTTGGGAACACAGTTGAATTTCAGTACAGTGTATCACCTTAAGACAGACGGACAAACAAAAAGAACGAACCTAATTTTGGAGGATATGTTGCATATGTATGTAATGGACCAACAAAAATGTTGGGAAGATTTCTTGCCACTAGTAGAGTTTTCATACAACAACAACTATCAAAGTACCATTAAGATGACACCATTTGAGTTTCTTTATGGGAGACCATGTCAGATGCCATTGAGTTGGGATCGAATTGAGGATATGGTCCTGGTAGGAACAGTAGTGATACAAGAAATGGAAGAAAAAATGCAATAGATAAGATAAAGGATTAAAGAAGCGCAAGATCGGTAGAAGATTTATGATGATGTGCATCGCTTATGAAGTTGGCGACATAGTTTTGTTGTGGGTGAAACCACACAAGAGTTCGATCAAATTTGGAAAGGGTTCTAAACTCTCTCCTAGGTTTGTGGTACCTTTCGAAGTTGTGGAAAAGAAAGGACTCATGGCTTATTGACTAGCCTTTCCTGATTCTTTGAGGCATGTGTACGATGTATTTCATGTATCTGTTTTGAGACATTATATTAGTGATCCTACACATGTGATTGACATGATTTATGTGTAGGTGTTGGACAAGGGTTCTCTCACAGTGGAGCCAATCTGCATTTTGGACCATCGTATTCGATAGCTACGACATCGAATCGTCAATTAGGTCAAGGTCCAATGGGACAATTATAGTCCACACTCGACTACCTGGGAAGACCTGTATGATATGCGACAGAAATTTCCTTACTTGTTTGATAGATTAGACATATAGATCTGTGTCAGACACTTTTACTTACTTGCATTTTATATACTGTACAACTTCGGGATTAAGTTTAAAAAAAGAGGGGGTGTATGTAACATCCCGCTCTACTGAGCACATTTTTTGACTTATTCTTTGATGACACTTGCGTGCAAGTGATCCAGTTATGGTACACGGTGATTTTGTTTTGATTATGGATTATGCATGATGATGATGATGATATGGTGTGACTTATTGTTTTATATATATATGTATTGGCAGATGTTATTGATGAGTTTACCTGAGTGTGCAAGACACATGACAAATTATGGATGTTGATGGCATCAATGGACCTCCTTGGGCTCCAGATTGAGTGAGGGAGTGGATTTTGTTTGGTTTGAGTATTCATTTTACGCATATGTGACATATGATTGATTTAGTATGATTATGTATATGGATCAATGATAGTGTTTTGTCAATGGATGCAGGTTGACGATGCTTGCTAATTAGACTCACATAAGGAGTAAAGGGGCCCTGCACAGAAACCAGATATTGAGGGAGAGATGTGGTAGTGTATTTGTCATAGCCTACTAGCACTCCTGTCGTGGATCAAATGGTAGGTTAATGATTACCTAGTTTGAGAGGTCCACTATGTCGTGAGTGTGGACTGAGATAGTCACTCGTGAATATCTCTAAAGGATGTGCAATAAGGGGGAGTCTTTATTCCTTAGAAGCCCTTATTCTCTCAAAAGGTTACCTGAGTGAAGTGTTGACTCCAAGGGTTGTAAACACTACCAAAACCATTCAAAGGTGAGTGACACCCTTGAAGCACAGAGGTGTGTCTTGAAGGGCATGCTGCGTGATTTAAAAACTTGAGTCAATGAATATAGGTGGCCTAGAAAACATTGAATTGATTAGATTTTGTCGGATTTAAATAATTAATTATGGAGTGAATCTATCCCAATAAAATTCAAAGCCTAATTCTAAGACTAAGCCTAAATCTAAGTTAGTTAGGGGACTAAATTAAATATTAAATAAATTTAAAGAATAGAGATAAATAAAATCAAGGAAAAATGTGAATATAAATCTAAAGAATGCATAAATTGCACATGTGTGCATGAAATTAATAATTTGGATTTTAAATTAGAAGAATTAATAATATGAGAGAATAGGAGTACACTTGGAAAAGAATCTTGAGTCATCCTACCACTAGTCTAACTAGAAAAAGACTCCTAATCAAACTATAACTAAGATCTAGTTAGGAGACACTCATTAAATGAGAATATGGGGAATAGAGGGACAACTAAGAGAGAAAATAGGAACACATGGGAGGATGTGAGGGAATTTGAATTTTTAATTAAAATAAAAACTTGCAATTACTTGTGCAACTTGGGGAGAAAGTGACAATTGTGAAGGTGAATAATCCTAATTTATTCAATTAAAAAGTTAATTATTTGTGCATATGGACATGTGTTAGTAAGGAAATTCCTATAAAACAAATGGCGTAGATGGGTAAAGGAGGAAAGTCGTTATTCCTAAAGTTATGATGCCAAAATCATTTTTGAACTATTTTTTACTTGTGAGTTGGGAGACCAAGTTTGAGGATAGAGTGGTAGCTCTCCCTTGCGAGGCGAACTTGGAGCTAGAGTATTTATGGTTCATGTGTGTTTGGCCCCTTTGCGGCTTGGGGGGCTAAAGGGGGAAGAAGAATATCCCTAGAGTTGGTTGGAAGGTATCGGTGAAGTCTCTACGATTAACAAGTGGAAGGTCAGAAGGAGCACCATTTGCTGAAGAACATCTTCGATTTCTTCTTCATCGATTATGGTATTTTTATTTCGAGATTTGTAATTGTTTTAAGACTAAATTGTATATTAGATATTTTTAGAATATTTCCGTAAACCTGTGTTGTAATTCTAAATTCGAATTGACAAGTTCCTTGATGGTTATGATTTCTAGAAAGTGTAAATCTCGTAATAGCACCATTTCAAATTCTAAAGTTAAGTAATTGGTAAATTCTTTGTTAGTTGTCTTTCATTAAATCCACCCAGTTTTTCGACATCTACTTCCCACTACTAGATGGATTATATTTTGACAATGATAGAATGATTATTTCGATGTGAATTGATACATACCCATATTGTGACTCTCCTTGGTCGTTTCCATTGTTTTGCATGCCAGAAATTAAATTTATGTTAGTTTGTTAAACCAATTTCCAAAAACGAAATTATAGTTTCGTATTTCTCACTGTGTAAATAGTTGAAATTTCTGAATGAATTTGTGGTGATTTTCAAGGTTATACTTGAAATTCGTTGAATCTATGTGGATTTATGTCATGTTAAACTACTAATCCGTATTATAATTCCGTGGGATTTTTGCAAAATGATTTACAGATCCAAATTTTCATAATCTCGTGTGTTCGTTTCCTTTTCTTTTCGGAGTCAATTTTTATTTGTTGAACTCTGTTATAAGGAAGCATTGAGTTCTTTATTTTATTGTTTAATTAAGACTATGTTTTCTTTAAATTCCTTCTAATGGATATATATAAGTTGGTAAATGAAGTCTTATTATAGTAAATTATTATGTTTTGATGTTAGATCTTTCTAAAATAGATATGAAAGCAACGTGAATTCTTATGTATCTACTTATTATGACTGATTTCTTATTGTTCATAAAAGGATATTTTTAGTATTGAAACCTTTAAGTATTGCTTATGAAGATTTGATCTTTTATGGGTTCTTACAATTAAAGTTGTAAATTATTATTGAATTCGTATTGCTTCTCTCAAAGAAGATTTGGATCTCCATATGGGTGCTTAAATGGATATGTAATTAAATATTGATTTCATTATATATTTATTAAAATGATCCTAGGAAACATAGTTGAGCTATATGTAGATGTTATTGGCTACATAAGTTTGAAGTACTTGATAATGATGTTTGATCTTAATGAACCTGACTTTGGCATGATGGTGACTAGAAATAGATCTTTATCTGTTACAAAGATTTTACTTATTCTCTCGTGGTTTATTAATCCATATTTCTTATTCTCTTACTCAATTGCACTTAATTGATGTTGAAAGATTGATTAAGTAAAGTAGATTATTCTTTGCACCATGAAAAATGATGTTAAGTATGGTTGATAAATCTAGTTTGAAATTTTGGATTATGATTGGATTAAGGGGATTTAGATACCTCCTTGTTCCTCAGAACAATCGCCAGTGATGAGACCTTAAATGGTAAAGATCAATTGGATGAATCCTGGACTTGAGCGTTGCTTATGTGTCTTGGAGGTCCTAACCATGCAGGATAGTTTGGACGGGTAGTTTCCTTATGTTATCTTTATGAGATATGTGATTGAATAATAGTGATGTTTCTTTCAGTTGATTGTGATGGAATTGATTGTGTAGTTATTAAAAAACAATGCGACGCTTATCACTTGTCGTAACATTTGTTTAAAAAAAATAAAATTATTTACCTCTTTTGTACTCACTATTTATTGTCATAACGGAGGGTTCATTACAAAACTTCTCAATTTCTTTATATATCTAGCACCATAGTTTTAAGTAATGATTTCAAATGGAGGCACTATAAATTGTTTAAGGAAGTGTCATAATATTAAACTCACTGTGGGGGGGTATTTATTAGATAATCCGATGATTGAAATCCAAATGGGTGGTGGTGATGTTGTATTAGGGGTAAAATGACCATTACAATGATTGGGAATAGTGGCTCTTAAGTTTTAGTAACTTTTCATAATATTTTCCTCGGAAGGAAAGGATATTGAACTTAGAGGTATCCAAGGGAAACCCTTTAAAGTGATAATCTCTAACAACATGAAAAACTTTCTAAACAAGAGGAGCCATGGTGTAATTGCATGATTGTGCTCACTAGATGTTCAAACATCTAGATCCTCTACTCCCATGGATCTCCAAAATGTTATCAAAAATAATTCTAAGGTATTTGAAGAGATTCCCAAGGGTCTTCCATTAGCTCGAGATCATCACTGACACAGGGAGGATCCACACCATGACCATAACCAACTATGTTACCACTTGATGAAAGTGGTCGATCCACCTCTCTTTCCTGTTAAAGTAAATTTTACAGTGGAAATCCTTCTCTTATGAAAAAGTAGGAATGTATATTCTCGAACATTCTCTTGCATTAAGGAAACCTCAAATATTGATACACTATATCATGATAAAACCACTAGTGTTGTGCATCTACCAATGCATTCTCTTATGTAGCACACCCTTCCTACTCTTATGCAGTACAAGAAAATAGGAATTATAGAACAATAGTCTGTACTAACCTATCTACTCCACATTATCTTTTTGTAGCAAGAGAGGCGTATCCTGTACAAGGTGTTCTACAATAGTTATATATTCATAACATCTCTGTGCTATGTTGGATATATTACACAGTCACCTAGGTAATTATTTTCCTAAGGTTGATAGTCCAATGTTGAGGGCACTTCCATAGATGAGAATATTCGCTATTGAGAATATTCCCCTACAAATTAGGGTGCCTCATACAAAATAGGGCACCTTCTCTCTTCATTTCAGAGTCAATTACACCTCAATTAGACTAGTGGAGGTCACTCACGCATGAAAACCTTGGTTTTATCACTAGTTGTTGCATGTTCACCCTAGTTTCCTCACTAGGAGTGTGCATGTCTCATGCATGTTTCCAAGAGGGAACATATATTTTGATTTGATTTGTTTCTCTCACTTCCACATATGTGACTCAGTTAACTAATGATTGCATGGACCAGTTAACTAGGACTAGGTGGCAGATTACTGCAGTTTATGTCAGTGAGTGTCTAGATCTCTCTAGAGCACTATTATAGCACATTCACTTAGTCATGTATAGTATATCATGTGAATTAATACCATTTTACTCATTTAATTAATACAATTCATTCTTTTTCTCTCCTCTCTTCTTTCTCTTGCAAGTTTGTGTGACTTTTCTACTAGTTAGGTTCATTTTGAAAACTTCACATGATACCTTCATCGTAGAATCATTACACTAGATTTATTCATCTCTATAATGTAATCAATGGTTATATTGTAAACCTAGGAAAATATCCTCATACATACACATAATTCTCACATGTCATAGGCTCTCTTTGTTCACTGAGAAATATCTACACACATACTTCTATTCAATCGGAACTCTTGTTCTCATGGCATAATACACAAAACAATCAATGGAAATATTCAAAATATTTCAACAACAATGATCTACCATAATGAAAAATATGTTATCATCACACAACATATTAAATAATTCAACCACGCCCATCAGTAGAGAAGCATCAGTCAAAAAAATGGTCTTCCTAGAGAACCATCAATAAAAAAAATGGTCTTCCTAGAGACCCATGCTACATGCAAAATCACAAAAGAAATATTCTTTATAGGGATAGATATTGGAAAAATATATTTAATCATATAGGTAAAATAAATGTGATCTATAACAATACATAAAAAATTAACACAGTATATCAAAACTCATTCATGCATAATGATAAGGACTTCATATGGAAACTTTAATTATTTTATTCATTGGTGTAGAGAATAAAATACAATGGCTCCATGGCCACACATGAGATTAAAAATTTTGTTGGGTTTCTAGGCCATAGGCCATGACAAACTCAACGATTACTCCTTTAACTCTCAAAATATTCCCTACATGATACTCTCTACAAGCATCCCTATGCAATCTATTTTTTCACCTCATTCGTGATGTATTTATCTTCCCCTAAGAAATTGTTCACCTTCAACATCCAAACGATCTCCTCATGCCCTTTTTTCCTACACTTCTACCCTTTTGTTTCTAGTTTAGGGTTTACCCTCTTCTCTTGTAGTGCTTCACCTTCTCCCAATATATATTTATAAAGCGCATGGTCCATCTTCCCTCGACTCCCATGTATCCTCTCATGCCTTTGTATTTTAACCCTTCTGTAACAACACATTCCTCCCGTAGAAACACATCCATTGTGTTGCAATGCATCCATTCTATAGCATGCATCCATTATACTACAATGATTCCATCCTATAACACACATCCATTATGTTGCAATACATCCATGTTATATCAGTGATCTAAAAATATCACACGAATTCTGATACCAACTTGAAAATATCAACAAACTCTAATACTAATTTAGCCCGAAGAATCCTTAGATGTAAATTAATTCATATGCAAATACTAAACATCTGATGAGATTCGAGAATATAAATTGAATATCACTTGAATTTTGAAAAATATCATGTAAATGTCTTACTTATCCATAAACCCATAAATCGATGGATAACTTGAACTGTAAATGAGATAATACAACAAAAAATAAAATAACTCAAATTATATATGTAAATGGCATACATCACTACATATTTAAAGTCCCTTTAAATAACATGATTGTTCTTGGAATGTGTCTATAACCTTGGGGTGCATTCCCATTAAATAGGGTGGTGATACAACAGCATCGCCAACAAAGCATAAGTGGGGGACAGCTAGGCGCACTAGCACACATTTTGAAGAATTTTAATTTTTGAAGAGAGTGTATCATGCAAATCTTTTGAAAAGAGATTGTAATTAAATAGCACCTTTAATGTTGTAAATCTAGATAAGTTCATCGGAGAATGTATTTTATTTTAATGAAGTGGAGTGCAGTACAGACCCATGTATTCAATCTGATATGTTTGTCACAAATATTTATTGTAATAGGTATTAGTAGTTGATAGCTTTTAATTCGATAAGATAGCTTTAGAGTAGTTGGACGGAAGAACTCGAGGATCCCTCTTGTGTAAAGTCTTGTATTACTGCCCAGTAGAGGTTTGTGTTGATTGTAGAGAGGTTGTTGAATCTACTATATAGGTTGTTGCTGAAAGTTGTTGTTAAGTTGTCGAAGTTGTTAAGTTGTCGATAGGCTACAAATAGTTGTTGTAGATGATATTGGCGCAGTGTATGAACATATGTATATTTTCATTTGAATGAATATAACAGAGGAGAATTGTCCCAAATGCATTACGTCGATGCATCTATCTTAATGAATGAATGGTAGACTTTATATTTATTTGGAATTCTCTGTTATTTCTTGTTCTTGTGTTTACGTATTCATTTACATGGCTAGATGCATGAGTCTGTGAAGCTTTATATAAGTTTCAATTGTTTCTCTTCTACGTGCAAGTGTGCATAGTGTCTGCAATGAGTGCGTTGATAGAGTCTATCTCGACTCCCAAGCTCAGAAGAGGTAACGTGAAATTATGTGTGCAAGGAGTGCATAATCATTGACAAGGTGTGTGTGATAGGGTCCATTCTGACTCAAAAGGTTCAAGAGAGATAGCTTGGAGGAATTTATCTGCAAGGAGTGTGTGACCGAGTATTATGACTCAAAGGCTCAGGAGGAGTATCTAAAGTTGTCCACAAAGTTGTTGGATTTCATAAGAGAACCTGTTGCAAGGTGTGCACAGGTTGAAATTTGACTAAGTGTCGAGACGAGTATTCTAAGGAAGCAAGAGCTCAGTAAGAAGAACGGTGTGAAATATTATAAGGAAGAATTCCTTGAGATTTCTCTGATTTATAAAAGCGAGATCCATACAGGAGGGACTGGGATCATTCCAGACCATCAAATCTGGGAGGAGTTGCACGAGGGTTAGTTGTGAGGTATTTCAGAGGTCGTAGTTCAGGACACTTCAAGGTATTGAAAGGTGGGATCTCCAAACTCGCAAACTCGCGAGGTGAATATTAACCGTTGGTTGTGAGGAGACACGTGGGACCGGATTAAATAATTCGAACATTAGAGGTCTGGAGGAAGTAAGGGTGGAGTGAGTGAAGTTTCGCAAATTCGTGAAACCTGAACACAGCTAGATCGTCATATCTAGGGATATGCATGGCATAGATCCATGAATTCATAGGAATTTGTTTTGAAAAGAAACAGAAGGGGAGGTTGCAGTATCGCAGGATCCCGAAGTGGCGAAGGATTGGCTCAAGGTTAGAGCCCACGGTCACATTAAGGGGAAGGAGTCTAGCACAATACTAGTTGCCACTAATCGGTGTCTCAAAGCACCGAGAGAGGAGGTGCGAGTAGTGAGAACTTGCACGCGACATCAAGGGGACCTGTGTGAGTGTAAAAATTTCTCAAGGTCTGTTGAAGGCTCGAAGGACCAAGTTGGTTCGATAATTTTAAAGATTCGAGACTGGGAGCTCATAGAATCCCCAGGAAGAAAGGGGTTTGTGTCGTCAAATGGTATCATAGCTTAATAGAATTGACTTATGTGAGTGAAGGAGATAGGGAAGCAGGTTGATATCAATGAGTCGTATCAGATACATCAACACAATTCCACCTAGGAGATGTGTAGAGCCACTCGTAGAAAATATAGCTATGAAAATGGATATGAGAGAATTGTGTGCAAGGCTGGATACCATGGAAACAACACAAAGGAGAGCACCTGATGTTGGAGACATTAGTGATGTAGAAAATCAAGAAGTGGAAGTTGAGGAATCCGTAGAGGAGGATGTTGCAGAAGAGCGCTTGCTGAAAGTGGTTGTTAAGTTGGGAGCTAGAGAAAAGATAAACATCCCAATGTATGAGGGAAATTTAGACATCGAAGAATTTCTTGATTGGATATGAGTAATGGAAAAGTATTTTGACTATGAAGATTTCGATGAGGAGAAATGGGTGAAACATGTTTTCACCAGGTTGAAAGGACATGCAACACTATGGTGGGATGAACTGCAGGATGATAGGAGAAGCAAAGGAAAACAAAATATTAAGAGTTGGGATCGAATGGTAGTCAAGTTGAAGGAGAAATTCATACCCAAGGACTACTAGATAAATTTGTTCAGGAGATTGCAGAACCTTATAAAGAAAGGGATGAATGTGAAGGAGTACATAGAGGAGTTATACAAAGTGGACATCAGGGATAGACAAAAAGAGAGAGACGAGGAAAAATTCGCCAGGTACATCAACGACCTGAGATATGAAATCCAAGATGAGATCAGTGTTATGACAGTAAGGATAGTAGAGGATGCGTACTATATTGCGCTGAAAGTAGAGGAGAAGTTGGCTAGGAAGCAAAGTCAACAAAACATAGGTAGAATCTTGAATAGAGGAAAAGGAGTTTCCTCTGACAAGACATAGAATCCCAAAGGTGAGGTGGAGAAACAACATAGTCACTCTAAGAGAGGAGGAAATTCTTGAGGAAGGAAGAGTGGTGGAAGAAACTATTTTCCTAGAGGAAGAGGAAGAGGTAGAGGAGGAGAGATAAAGTGTTATGCCTGTGGAAAGGTAGGACACATTTCTTGGGAATGTTCTGAAAGAAAGAAAGAAGGAGGTGAAGCTCACATTTCGGAAGCGCAAAAGCGAGATGTTGAGGCAGAAGGCGTAAAAGATGGGAGATATTTGATGATGAATAAATTTCTCTTAAAATCAGAGCCAAAGGTTGAAAATCCAGTGCAGAGGAACAGTTTGTTCAGGACATCTTTCAAGAATAAAGACAAAGTATGCAAGGTTATAATTGACAGTGGGAGCACTGATAATTTAGTATCTACAGAGATGGTGGAGAAATTGGAGCTGGAGATGACTGTACGTCCGAAATTGTACAAAGTCTCATGGTTGTAGAAAGGTCATCATGTAACAATCACTAAAAAATGTTTGGTTGAATTTAAAATAGGAAGATATAGAGATGAAATCCTTTGTGATGTGATTACCATGGATGTACGTCATGTTTTGTTGGGAATACTATGGCAGTATGATAGTAATTTCATTCATGATGGGAGAAAAAATACTTATACCTTGGAGAAGAATGGTAGGACACATATGTTGTTGCCAATTGAAGAGAAGAAAGTAAAGGAAGAATCCAACACAAGTATACTTCTCATGAGTGGGAAGGAACACCTAAGTGAAGTTAAGAAAGAACAGGAGATGCATTTTGTTGTAGTGGGGAAGATGAAATTTATCCTTACAAGTAATTCTATGGAGGATTTTCCTGAGGATATTCAGGAGCTGTTGGAAAATTTGGTTGACATAGTCGTGGATGAGTTGCCAAGCTCATTGCCACCTATCAGAAGTATTATCCATCACATTGACTTGATACCAAAAGAAATCCTGCTGAACAAAGAAGCATACAGGTTGACACCTCAAGAGAATGAGGAGGTCAAAATACAGGTTCAGGATATGTTAGACAAACGTTTGGTTAGAGAAAGCTTGAGTCCATGTGCAGTACCAATTGTGTTGATTACGAAAAAGGATGGAGGATGGATAATGTGTATAGACTCAAGGGATATAAATAATATTACCATTAGGTACAGATTTCCATTGCCAAGGATGGATGACTTAATGGATTTTTTAAGTGGAGCAAACTATTTTTTCAAAAATATATTTGAAAAGTGGATATCACTAGATAAGGATGAGAGAAGGTGATGAGTGGAAAAAAAACTTCAAGACAAATGGGGGGTTGTATGAATGGCTTGTTATGCCATTTGGATTAAAAAATGCCCCAAGTACTTTTATGAGAATGATGCATGAAGTGTTGAAAGATTTTATTGACAAGTTTGTGATCGTATATATGGATGATATATAGTTCTTCAGTAAAACTGAGGGAGAGCATCTGAGGCACTTAACATCAGTGATGAAGAGGTTACAGAGGGAGAATCTACTGATAAATTTAAAGAAATCCTCTTTCATGAAGACATAACTCATTTATTTGGGTCTTGTGATCTCTAGGAATGAGTTAAAGATGGACCCCAAGAAGGTGAAAGCAATCAGAGAATGGCCATCACCAAGGAGTATATTTGAAGTAAGAAGATTCCATGGATTAGAAAGTTTCTATCGGAAGTTAATTAGAAATTTTAGTGAGATTGGTGCACAAATGATGGATACAATGAAGAAAATACATAAGTCTTTCAAATGGACAAAAGAGGCTGAGTAGAGCTTCAACATATTGAAGGAGAAGATAACTGAACAATCGATTTTGGTATTACCGGATTTCGAAAAGACATTCCAGGTGAGATGTGATACGAGTGGAGTTGCAATTGGAGCATTCTTAAGCCAAGATAATAGGCTTGTTGTGTATTTCAGTGAGAATTTGAATGCTTCCAAGAGAAAATACTCCATGTATGATAAAGAGTTATATGCCATAATTCAAGTCTTGAAGAAATGGAGGCACTATCTCATCCCGAAGGATTTCTTTTTGTATAGTGATAATCAGGCTTTACAATTCATAACTAGACAAGAGAAGTTAAACCAAAGACATGCCAACTAGATAGAGTTATGAAAAAATTCACTTTTGTCATTAAACATATTTTTGGTAATGCTAGCAAGGGTGTTGATGCATTGAGCAAGAGATGTCTAATTGTGCAGGAATTTCAAGTGAAGACCTTGGGGTTTGACCACCTTAAGGAAATGTGTCATAATGATCCAGATTTCAAGGAAGCATATGAAGCATGTGAAAATCCTGTACTTAGATATCGAAGCTAGTGGGACAAATATTTGATTCAGGATGGGTTTTTGTTCAAAGGATGTCATTTGTGCATACCAAAGTTTTCGATGAGGGAGAATTTGCTAAAGGAAAAGCATAGTGGAGGTATATTCGGACATTTTGGTCATGAAAAAATGTTTGCATAGTTAAACGGTTCATATTATTGGCCAAGTATGAGAGCAGAGGTGAAAATTTTTGTGAACAAATGTAAAATCTACCAATATGCAAAAGGGAAGAGACAAAATACTAGGTTGTATCAACCATTGCCTATTCCAGAGAGGCCTTGGGATGCAATAAGCATGGATTTTGTGTTGGGATTGATGAGAACACAAAGAGGAAGTGATTCCATATTTTTGGTAGTGGACATATTCTCAAAGATGTCACACTTTATCCCATGCCATAATACTAGCGATGCAATGCGCATTGCTAACTTGTTTTTCAAGGAAGTTGTAAGACTCCATGGATTTCCCAGGAATATTGTTTCAGACAAGGATACCAAATTTGTTGGTCATTTATGGAGAACGTTGTGGAAGAATCTAGGAACATAACTATCCTTTAGTTATGCATATCACCCTCAAACATATGGACAGATTGAGGTGGTGAATCGAAGTTTAGGATATATTTTGAGGAGTTTGGTCACTGAACATCATAGTCAAGGGGATCAGATTCTAGCATAAGTAGAGTTCGCATATAATGGCTCAGTGTACAAAAGTATCGGAAAGAGCCCATTTCAAATAGTGTATGGAATGAATCCAAGGGGAGTGTGAGAATTGAGGGATCTAGAGCAAATTCAATTTAGAAGCGCTGGAGCTAAAAACTTCGTTGCAGAAATGCAAGAACTTCATAATCAGATCCAGGAGTAATTGAAGAAGAGAAGTAGTGAATACAAATGCAGAGTTGATAAACATAGGAGGAAACTTCAGTTTGAAGATGGAAATCAAGTTCTAGCACATCTTATGAAGGAAAGGTTCCCAAGAGGGGCATACAATAAACTAAATTTTAAGAAGATAGGACCATGCAAAATACTAAGAAAATTTGGTGAGAATGCTTATGAGATAAAGCTTCCAGAAGATGTGGGTATATCGCCCATATTCAACATTGCATACATGTACCCTTACAGGGAAGATAGAGCCAAAGGACCTGAAGATCAGAGGAAGATATAGTGGAAAAAGCATATGCATGTAGCAGAAAATCCGCAAATGTTGCAGATCATAGATTGGTGAATTGGTAAGAAGACCCGAAGGAAAACATATTTTGAATATTTGGTAAAGTGGAAAGGATGACCAATAAAATATGCCAGTTGGGTAATAAAAGAATAAATCCATAAGAATGGAAGGTTAGTGAAGGAGCTCATGGACAAGATTCCATTAATTTTTCATCCAGAGGAGTATGATGCAGGAGCATTGCTAGCAAAGCATAAGCGGGGGACAGCTAGGCGCACTAGCGCACATTTTGAAGAATTTTAATTTTTGAAGAGAGCATATCACACAAATATTTTGAAAAGAGATTGTAATTAAAGAGTGTCTTTAATGCTGTAAATATAGATAAGTTCATCGGAAAATGTATTTCCTTTTAATGAAGTGGAGTGTAATACATACCCGATGTATTTGATCTAATTTGTCTGTCACAAATATTTATTGTAATAAATATTAGTAGTTTATAGATTTTAATTTGATAGGATAGATTTAGAGTAGTTGGATGGAAGAACTCGAGGATCCCTCTTGTATAAAGTCTTGTATTACATCCCAGTAGAGGTTGTTGTTGATTGTAGAGAGGTTGTTGAATCTATTGTATAGGTTGTTGTTGAAAGTTGTTATTGAGTTGTCGATAGGCTACAGATAGTTGTTGTAGAAGATATTGGTGTAGTGTATGAACATGTGTATATTTTCAACTGAATGGATATAACAGAGGAGCATTGTCCCAAATGTATGATGTCGATGTGTCTATCTTAATGAATGAATGGTAGACTTTCTATTTATTTGGAATTCTTTGTTATTTCTTGTGTTAGTGCTCAAAATGTTCCTTCAAGATTTTGAGGTGCCTTCATCAGATCAAGGTCAATTCGACCATTTATAATAAAGAGATTTTTTGAATGTTTATCTTCAAATGTCGACAATGTAGATCCAACATTGAATTTGATCACCATTTTTCATGAAAGTGCCAAAGGGAATTCGTCAAAACCCTGGACTGCGTAGATGCCCAACAGATCTCCAATTGTTTCCAATGTAACAACAACTCGATTTCATCTTCTAATCATGAATACACTAGTTAGGATCAAAACCAAGGGATTTTCCATTATTAAATTAAGTGCTAGTGATTTCAAATGATAGGGTTTTGTTCAGTAGCAGAAGTCCATGTGGAGAAGCTCACAAATCAAGAAATTTACACTAAACCCTAATATGCCAAGTTCCATTCAAACCTTTGGGCATCTAAAAAATCGGTCAATTTTCATGGAAAATCGATGGCCAAAGGAGATCTCATGAAGAGAATAATATTCCAAGGCATGTGTCCAGTCAGGACCATTCACGGGCATCAAGGTTTCACCAGCTAGCAAATAAATTCCATCACTACGTGCCAGGGGTAGAGTTTGGGAGCCGATTTGGGAGTATCGACAATTGCATACATCCAGATGTCAATTTAAATGCTTAGTTGTTGAAATTTTATTCAAATCATAGTCAAATTAGTATAAAGGAATGTCCAAATGTCAAAAAATAGGAGATCTCCATTGGTGCCAAATATTAATTGTGGAAGTTTCAAAGCACTTCAAAGTGTCAACATGAAAGACAATCGCTCATATAGGTCTTCAAATTTTACAGTGTAGGTTCGATTAATATATTTATTATGAACTCAATTTATTATTAAGTTGAAATTCAATAAAGTTCAACGCCCATCAAGTGAGACTCAACCACCGTTGGATTGAGTAAATCGATGGTTGGAATTCTTTGACTATTCACCAAGATTTTTGTCCCTTCCACAATGAATCATTGTCATCCTTTCCTTCAATCCAACGGTTCCAAGCCAATCTAGAAACATTCAGTTGTTTACCCTTGACTTAGTTGTGAAGAGGGTTGGAAGCTAAATGCAGTGCTAGAGTTCTTTCCTCTTAAGCGATCCAAAAGGAACCAAGCTCCAAAATTGGGATCAAAACTTCTCATAAACAACACTTCCTCCAAAATGCAGATCTATCACCAATGAAGAGGCCCTCGTCGATTTTTAGTGGGGTTCTAGATATTTGCTTCATGGACCCAAACCTACGGTATACCTAGAAAGAGATAAGAACCTCGTAGATCACTTAATGTCTGATTTTACATTAGTCCACAATAGGGACAATTTAGTGGAAAAAATATCAGATTGGGATCTCGTGGAGATAGCAATTGTGAATATCTTATTAAAATTTGGCTTCAACAACGAGGGGCTGGTCAATAGACCAAAGTCACCAAAGCATTCCGTCATACTTGGACTAGATACAAAAATGATGCTATGGTTTCTGATGAACTCATGCCAATGAGAAAGAGAGGGGTCGATTGGGAGGTCTTGGTGCTACTATTGTAGATTCCTTAGATACATCTATGATCATGGATCTTGATGATATTTTCATGGAGGCAGGGTCATGGATAGAAAAATATCTTCCAAGCCAACTAAGATACAACTCATTAAACTCTGTATAATTACAAACTACAATATTATTATTTTATGAAGATATGACATGCTCTTCCAGCTAACAAACAATGCATTTGGGTTGAAATGGTATCTTTCTGATAGAAAAATGAGAATTAAAGCCTCTTTATCTTCCATCAAAAAAAAAAAAGGTTGAAGGATACTCTTCTATCCTCCAGCAAAGTCCCAGTAGCAGTCAAAGAATTATCATCTCAACATCTAGATGGACACCCTGGCCATGAGACGTTTTACAAGCAGAGGAAACAGGGTTGCTCCATATTTGAAGACAAATATCCCAGATTTAAAGGCACATGATCATCATTCAATAAAAAAAAAATCCATCATTTGAAGAAACCTTTCTAGCCTTCAGTTCAGTTTCTTAAATAATTTAGATATATTAGTTTGAATCTAGTCTCCCACAGGAAGTTGGTATTGCTAGCAGTCTTTTACTCTTCACTACAAACTAGCTTGTCTTTAACGGAAAGGAAGTTTGGTCAAGTTTGAATTCCTTTTCAGCTCTAAAGGTGATGACTCATGACCCAGCTATTGAGGACAATTCCAGAAAACTTCTTCTTCATCAAGGAAGTCTTAGGTGGCAACATAAGACTCAGACTTTGATAGGAATTCTAAACCCTTAGAAATAGGATCTAATGCCTAAAGTTTTGTAATAGATTAGATTAGAATTAAATATGTATTTTTCAATCCCTTCCTGGGGGGATCTGAGTTCAGCGTTGTAAGGTTATTTAAGCCCATCATTTCTATAGTATAAAGGGGGAGGGAAGTCTTCATGACTGTGGTTGATCTTTGTAAATTGTAAGCAAGCTTTGTGTTAACAAAAGGATCTGCAGACTGTTTCTTAAGAATTAGACAAAAAGTGACGTTTACCCTTAAGAGCATTATGGTGTAAATCATGTGGAATTACACCCATGATTTCCATAGGGAAAACGAAAATATTGGAGGCCTATGCATCTCAAGCACCCTCTCTCCACATATCACATCTCCCTTCCTGATACCTCTTCTCACCTCCCGACACCTGTCCCAATCACATTCCACTTTTCTTTGCTACTGCAACCTCGTCCCATCCTTCTCTCCCCCAATCGCTTCCTTCCACATGGTCGTCGCTCACTTGTTGGGACATGCGATTTTTCTCCAAGCACCTCGCTCCACATCACCCCTATGCATACGCTATCAGCATGCCACCTGCAAAACTCGCATTGGTCACAGAAAAAGACCATTCATGGCCTCGAGGCATCAGGATAGACTCGCAGAAGTCATTGGCACTGTCTAAGAACAATTATGGGTGTCAGGCCCAGTCCTAATCCCAATGAAGACAATTATTAAATATTGTGGGCAGTAGTTAAGACCTCACCTCATCCCATAAATGGAAAACATTGCAGGGAGAAACCATGAAGGAAAACTTACGATCTGAAGTTTCCTTATGGGCATTTTTTCCTGTAAAGCACATAACTATGCCTGGCTCGCGTCTGACATCATGAGGTCTACTCAACTTGACAGAGTGGGCTCCAAATGAAGGCTTTGAAGGCAGTGATCTGATCACATTCTTGGTGGTTGTATCATTTTAGTATATATAGGTAGTTTCTATATTTTGTTATGGTCGATGGTTGAGCTAGGCTCTCATACTGTAAACTTTTGATGAAACTTCTGGTTTTCTGGTTATGTAACAGGATTTGAGACTTGTTGTTTAATCTAAGTCAACTTTATTACTCCATTTTATTTGCCCCTTATATTGAGAGAGTTCATGAATGACTGATTCAGATGAATTGTTGTGACTGTATTATGATGAATGTTTGATTGTAATGTTGTTATGATTTCTTTAAGTTTCCTTGAAATTTAAATCCAAGAGGATCTTGTGTTTAAGTTTTTATTCCTTAGGCTGATGGAAGACCTGATGTTCACGACATACCTCTACATTTTCTCACCAAATTCTTCCTCCTACTCATCCTTACTCCAACTTACTGACTGAAGTTGAATCAAGACCTCACATGCTTGTGTATGTTGTTCCAGTTTTATGATTTAGAACGATATCATCTTGACTCTGCGCCCATTCGACCCCCATTAAAATTATTCATTATGACATACCAACTTATGGGTATTGGGATTCCCTCCCCTACAATAAATAGGTGGCTTCTAGTGCTAAAATTTCTGGCGTCATTTTCGAGGAACGAATTGAAAAGTTTTCCTTGGGATAGAATGACAAAGAAGATTTTGATTCTGAAGGTGCATCAAATATCATAACCATTGAAGATTGAAATTGTGCACCTGGCAACTCCACTATTTCAGTTTTGGCTCCTAAAAGAAGACACATGAGGTCCAATTCATTGTTGCCTCTAGCAATGATTGAAGTTGAACTGGAGGAAATTATCAGAAAGGGAAAGACCGCTCAAAAAGGTATCTAAATTGTTGTACCAAGTTTTTATGATAATTTGCATAATCCCTCTTTACCAACTCCAGTAGTTTTTTATGATTCTCCTATTATACAAACTGTCGGATTTTCAAGAAATTTAATTTTTGGGAGCTTTCCTACTGATTTCTCCCCTCCTATTCTTGATTTGGAAGGAGAGAGATTTGACACCCCTTTCTCCCTCGAAGTTGTGAAGTGGAAGGAGAGAGATTTGACCTTAGAAGACTTTCCTACTCCTCCTCATATTAGAGTTGTTGCAGTTACATAAGGGGATAATTTTGTTCCCTCAAGCCCCTTGTCTTCACCTCATAGGAACATTGTCCCAGTTTCACATAGCCCAACTCCATCCCCTCCGAGTTATCCTCCAGTTCACATACAAATGGCAGGAGCTAATCCCCCCAGAACTAGAATGGAAGCTATAATATCTTCTAGGTATGCCCCTCTTGTCCTGCCTCAACCTCTAAATGCTCTGCCAACAGATGGCTACCTTAAGCAGTTTCCCAAGTTCACAGGTGAGGGAGACAAAATTGCAGAAGAACATATTGAATCCTTTTATAGTTATATAGACAAGCATGCCATTGGGAATGAAGATGTATGGATGGGGATTTTCGTTCATAGCCTTGATGGTGAGGCAAGGAAGTGGTTTAGGGATTTCCCCCCTGGATCTATCACCAGGATTGAGGCTTTAGATGATGCTTTTCTAAGTCAGTGGGGGGACAAAAACTACTATTTGTATTATATCATAGAATTTGGATCCCTAAAGAGGAAAGAAGGATATTTTGTCTCTGATTTATCTCAAATACTCAACAAAATTTACAATAAGATCCGTCCTGCGATAAAGCCTATAGATACCTCTGCCAAAATCACATATGCCAGTGCTTTTGACCTTGATTTTTTCCTTTTACTGAGAGAAAGGAGATCTTCCTCCTTAGCTCATATGCAAGATGAAACCATGGAGGTAGAATCTAACATAGTGGCATCTGATCAACTTAGAGGCAAATATGATAAGGACACGAGAAAGGGTAGAACTGAAGCCTCAACCTCTGATTCCTCTATTGTCCACCCCCAAGTTGATGGACTTACCAAATTAGTAAAATCTCTTTCTGTTGAGATGGAAAAGTTAAAGTTTGAGGTAAAACAAACCTATAGAAATACACAAAATGTTGATAACAAAGGTGGTTTTAGGAGACCTAATAACACTCCTCAGACTTTTACAAGAGATCCCAGAAACAGAGAAAGGGATGACAAAAAGATCCCAACTCCCTTACAAAACAACCTTTTGGATGACGAGGGAGGAGAAGATGAAGAAGATGATCCTAAGATCCATTGCTTAGGTGACACCCCTCCATCCCCTCACTTAACCCAATATACATACGGGAAGTCCTTAATGGATAATCAAATAAATGATTTAAGTAAGGGAGAGAAGTAGAAAGATAATCCTAGTAGATATGATCTGAGATCTAAAACGAAAGGGGAAAAGACTAATGATTCTTATCATCCCACAAAAACAGAAAAATCTTCCAAGGTTGTGACAGTTGGCAACAAAGAGAAATTTTCTCAAATCCCCCCAGTTTTGGTTGAGGATCCTATCCTAGAAGTCAATGAGATCCTAAAATCTCCACCTTCTTTCAATTATGAAAATGATATCCAAAATATCAAAATCCTTGTGCCATTTTCGGAACTAATAAAAATTTAAGGAATTAAAAAATGTCTTTCCAAAATGTTGTTGTCTTAATCCCACTCAAATACCACTGACTCAGTTAATATTCAAGATGAAAATCCAGCAATCAAATTAGGTCCTTTGATAGAAGACAGAGATGATTCATCCCCTCCCTTATATACATCACTAAATATACATGATAAGGTGTTGCATAATTGTTTGATGGACTCAGGAGCATCTCACAATCTCATGCCCAAAGAAGTCATGGATGAACTTGGATTAGAAATCACAAAATTCTACCATGACTTATATTATTTTGACTCTAGGAAAGTGAAGTGTCTTGGGGTCATCAAATATCTGGATGTGACCTTGTTTCAATTGCCATGAAAAGTGTGGTCATGGACATTGTAGTGGTTGATGTTCCCCCCAAGTTTGGTATGTTATTGTCAAGATATTGGATAAAAAATATTGGGGGAACTTTGCAGATGGACCTCACATATGCCACCATTCCTATGTTTTGGGGTGAGCATAGAAGACTTTACAGGGAAGCTCAGTTGGCCTACATCATTAGTGATTAAACAGACCCCACCAACCATCCTATTTTTTCTATTGACACTGATCTGGGATCTAGCCTATTACAGCTCACTAATATTCCTGAACCTCCTCTTGAAATCAGAAAACAATCCATTACTCTTTGTGAAATCCCTCCTCCAACTACCTTTCTTTGGAATATGTTCTTTGATGGAGCCTCTTCTAAGGTAGGTTTTGGTGCTAGAGTGGTCTTTGTTTCACCTTGTCAAGAGACTATAACTTTGTCCTACAAGATAGAATTTGAAACTACAAATAATGTGGCAGAGTATGAAGATCTTGTTTTGGGTTTAAGGGCTGCAAAAGACATGGGGATTGAAGAGATATCAATATTTGGGGATGAAAAACTAATTGTTCATCAGATCAGAAATATTTATCAAGCCAAACACCCTAGGCTTAAGACTTACATAAATGAAGTATGGGACCTAGTTGACAGTTTCTTCCTAGCTTTCAACATTTCATTTATTCTGAAAGAAGAGAATACCATGGCTAATTCTTTGGTTTTTACAGCAAGCCATTTCAAAGTCCCATTTCCACCTAAACTCAAATATGATGTGGATGTGAAATATAGACCCTCTATACCAGACAATGTCAAGAATTGGAAGGTGTTTGAGGATGATCTTGAGATCAAAATATTTCTTGATTCTGTTGATGAATTCTCTACATTACATACTGGCCAAGATCATGATTCTGAAAGTAATCCTCATATTGATGTTTTTCTAAGTAAAATTTCCAATCATCATGTTGTTCTGCTACCTAGAAATCATATTCCGAAGGGACTAGTTCCTTTAGAAAGGTTGTTTGATGGGAATGATGTGGCAATAAAGGTTAAAGGCTCAGCTGGTGATTTTGATATAACTGAGTACAATATTGGTACAAAGAAAGATCCCAAATTTTCCAAGTTGTTAAGCACCTTGTCAAGAGAGAAAAGGGTTGAATATGTTGAGATGTTAAAAGAGTTTGATGATGTATTTTCCTGGACATATGACACAAGTATCATTGAGCACAAGATCACATTGAAGGAAGAGTCCAAGCCATTTAGGAAGAAGTTGAGACAAATAAATCCTATGTTGTTGCCCATTATGGAGAAAGAAGTAAAAAAACTTTTGAATGCCCAGAATATCATTCCTTTGGGGTATTCTGAATGGGTGGCCAACTTGGTCCCAGTGAGAAAGAAAAATGGAGAAATTGGAATTTGTGTGGATTTCTGAAATCTGAACAAAAGATCTAAAAAATACAATTACCCCTTGCCCAAGATGGAACACATATTAAATAGGGTGATAGGGGCATCCAGAATGTCTATGATTGATGTATTTTCTAGATACAATCAAGTCCCTGTCTTTCCTAAAGACAAAGAGAAGACAACCTTTACCACTCCTTGGGGTACATTCATGTATTCTAAGATGCCCTTTGTATTGATGAATTGTTAGCACAAGGGCAGACCTAGGATTCAGCTCCAAGAGCGCACCAACAAGCCCTAACTATTGGCCCTTTCGACAACACCTACGAAGCAGATGTAGTCTCACCTGAAGTAGCTATGGGGGGGTTGCAGGACTGATATGTCTACAACCAAAGGGAATACCAAGTGGATCTAATACAAGAGCAATGCAACATTTATATATCCTTTACCATTTTAGATCTACTCCACATAACTATCTATCAGATATAACACAATAATGCAATAACAATATACCAAATGACAAAGAACAAAGCATCAATTACACACAACAAAAGATATATGTGGTTCACCCTGTCTCTAGGGATACATCCACAGAACTGTGCTTTATAATATATTAATATGAAGACTACAGTTCTTGTCTGCACTCTTAGCTAGCAGATCTTCTTTCTTCTCCTCTCTACCTCTCCACTTGTTGCACACCCAGTTGCAGGACCGATCTTCGCACTCAGCTGAAGATCTTACAATACTGGAAGGCTCTACACTCAGAACTTCTCTCTCACACAATAGTACTCACTCGATTGCACAATAATAATGAATCCTCAATTAAATTAGTACCAACAACCATAACACAAACCCATCCCATGTCCTTTAGACCTCTATTTATACATTAAAATCACTCACCGAAAACCTTAGGTCAAAACCTACATGTCAAAACCCTAGGTGTCTAAAAACCTAGGTCAAATTGACCTGTGTTTTCAAGGCTTCGCCATCCTATCTTTCCTTCCTTCTCACACGGTGCTCCAAAGAATCCAATAGTGGATTTTCCTACTTGTTGAGTTGTCCACGATCGATTTTCATTGTTGATCTATCATCCTCGATCTCCTCATCCAACGTCTTGCTTCCTTTTACTTCACTCTGTCTTTTATGCTCTATTACTCACTTCGACCTAGTAACAGTCACTGTGTCTTCTGCACAGTTTGTGTTTTGCCTTTTCTTCCTTGATCTTCACTTGCTTCCATAACAAAGGGCCAACAGGCCCCCAACAATCACCTGTGACTTGTCCCGAGGCACTTCAAATATGATCCCTCTCCTTTGCTTCGACTTCAGACTACGTAGGGTAGCTTGTGCTTCCATCTCTATTCATCCCTTCCTCCCTTGTACAAACTGTATTTTCTATGTCTGGTACCCAGTTTCAACTACACCTAGTACCTAGACCCTTTTCCTCCTATTTTTACTGAGATCTGTGAGGCAGCTGGTTGTCATAATACAACTTCAGTCAGCTCTCGTTCACCAAACTTTCTTTCCATTCTACATTCAAATTCTTCAACTGCACAGCTCCTCCTTTTGTAACATAGGTGACCTCATATGGCCCAATCCAATGTGTTCTGAACTTCCCAGGATGCTTCATGAACTTACTTTCATATACCAGTACTAGATCACCTTGCTTAAATACCTTCTTCTTTATGTGTCTGTTGTGGTAGGCCTTCTCTCTTTCTTTCTGGACATGCTGATGAAATCCTGTAATAAATATGTCTTCCTCTAGTTCGACCAACTGTGCAAGCCTCTCGCGAACAACACCAGTTTCATCCATATCTGTAAAGGAAACAATTCTTAAGCTTGGTACCAAATATTCCATTGGGACAACGACTTCGAGAACATACACCAATTTAAAGGGGTCTGCATTGTTAGCTTCTTGCAAGTGGTTCTTTAGGCCCATAATACTGCTGGTACTCTTAAATCCCAATCATCTCTATTGACACTGCAAATCTTCGTTAGTGTTGTCTCCAAGATCTTGTTGAATTCTTCAACTGTCCCATTTTCTTGTGGATGGTAAGGCATGCTCTTATGATGGTGGACTGCAAATTCCTCAGTCAAGGATTCAATTGTTTTATTAATGAAATGTGTTCCTTGATCGCTCATAAGGATCTTTGGGCATCCAAGCCTGGTTATGATGTCATCAAATATGAAGCACGCAGCTGTAGTGGAACTATAGTCCTTAACTGCTCTTGCTTTGGCCCATCTAGTCAAGTACTATGTTGCAGTAATTATGTACCTTGTTCCTGTGCACTTCCCTGGTGGGTTAATAGGTCCCAAGAAGTCAATGGCCCATTTCTCAAATGCTTGTAGCATCAGTTGTGGTGATAACTTTATTTCATCTCTTCTGTACAGTTTCCCAACTCTTTGGCATACATCGCAGTCTCTGTAATAGTCCTTAGCGTCTTTGTGTAAGGTAGGCCACCAAAGGCCAGCTCTAAGAACCTTCTACAAAATGGCTTTCCCTGCATAGTGTCCTCCTGCAATGCCTTCATGAGATTTGTCGAGGATCAATGGTATTTATGCCTCCATAACACACCTCCTCAGTATCTCATCAGGTCCCATATTATATAGTTGTCCAGCTATAAGTGAAAAGTTTGCATCGTACACTACTAGTTGTTTCTTCTGGGTGATTGTATACTCACTAGGTGTCATTCCTATTGACAGGAAGTGGACTATTTCTGAAAAGTGGTCATCAATATTTCTAATGGATAGACGTTGTGCATATGGTAGTGTATCCTCCAAACTAGTCGGTTCTTCTCCATGTTCCAACCTCGACAAGTGGTCAGGACCTTTGTTCATTCTCCTTGGCTTAACTATGTTCTCAAAATCATATTCCTGAAATAGAAGAAGCCATATGCATATTCTTCCCCCCAACACTGGCTTGTTGCCTAGGTATTTCCATGCGGATTGATCAGTAAACATTTTAAAGTTTCCTCCCAACAAGTAGTGGCGGAAATTCTGTAGTGCATACACCATGGCTAACCCTTCTCTCTCAGTGGTGGTGTAATTAATCTCAATTGTTGATAGATTCCTTCTCGCAAAGGATGATGGGTGGTCGATGTATCATGTTCCTTGTTGTGCTAACATGGATCCTAATGCAATAAAAGATGCATCAACATGCACATGAAACTCCTTAGTCCAATTTGAGAAAACCAGAATAGGCGTAGTAACAATCTTTCGTTTCAGTGTGTCGAAGCTCTGCTGGCATTCTTCTGTCCAGTGAAATTGATAGTATTTCTTCAAAAGATTCTCCATGGGTGTTGTAATCTAGGCATAGCCTTTAATGAACTTCATGTAATATCCTGTGTGTCCTAGTGCAGTGCGCAGCTGTTTGATTGAAGTAGGAGGGGGTAGTTCAACTATGATGGAAATTTTAGATGGATCTACCAGCAATCCCTTCTTGCATCCAATATGACCTAACATCACTACAAATGGTGAAAAGAAAATGCACTTCTTCAGGTTTCAGGAAATCTGACACTGCCTACACTTGTCCAACATTAGCCTTAAACATTCAATATGATTTTTCAATAAACTAAAAATAGTCCAATCATCAAAGTATGCTTCTACAAACTTATGTAGGAACTCCTTGAATGCTTCGACTACCACCCTGGAAAAGATGGTTGGGGAATTCTTCAATCCAAACGACATTACTATATATTAGTAGGATCCCCATTTTGTGGCAAAGGTAGTCTTATGGCGATCTTCCTTGGAAATTTGGATCTGATGGTATCCTGAAAATCCATCTGTAAAAGAATATACTTCCTGACCTCCTACATTATCTAACACTTCGTTAGTGAATGGCGTAGGGAAGGGGTCATGCAAACAAGCATCATTCATCTTCCTGAGATCTATGCAGATCTTGATCTCTCCTGTCTTCTTATCTTGTACCACCATAGGGATAATCCATTCTGATTCTTCGACAGGTTCTATAATCCCTGCTTCCAAAATTCTGTCGAGCTCAATATTCACTTTCTCCTTATATTTAGGGTTCAATATGTAGGGTCTCTGTTTGACTGGTCTTGGATCTAGTTTCAAAGGGATCCTCATCTCTCCCATAGGCCCTTTAATTCCCCTCATATCAGTGAAATTGGTCGGAAACAAGTCCTGATATTCATGCAGTAACTCAGTGATCTTGTCAATAGTGGCAGCATCCCAATAATCTCCAACATTTGCAAGCTTTGGTGTTTGCTCTGTTCCAATATTGACTTTTTTTATCTTGATCAGTTGTCCAATAAATGGTAGCTCAACTCCTGGTCCTTCCACATCTCTCTGCCCTTATGTTTCTTTAATGTTCACCTTCCTAGGATCATCGTCTTCGTCAGCATTGATGTTGTAACAACCTTGCAGTTTCTGAAGAAGCACATTCGATTGATCCTTGTCTTTCTCCAAAGGGAGGCTAGGTGCCTCCTCGAATACCTTTTTTCTTACAATCTGTAATTCTTGATCTACTGTAGAATATTAGCTTTCAAATAAAAAGGTAGTGACAAAGTTCTAAGTCATACCTTCCCAATCTGTAGTGAAGAGGCGCAGTTCTGCTTGAAGGTACCAGTTGATAGGGATAGTGTCCAGCGTGTTTATGAATTTGTGCACCCACTACTCTTGAGGAATATTGCTCCAGGATTCCTCGCAACTTCGCACATGGTCTTTCAAGCAGCTTCGACTTGTGTACCTAATTTCACAGTCATCTACTTGCGCTAAGAACTGTGTTGTCATCAGAGTACGACATTGTACCCATTCTATAATGTTTTTTTTTTGTGTCCCCCACCATCTTGCTGGTGTGTCTTTCAAGGCCTCATCCATTGCCAACAAGCCTTGTTGCGTTGGTACACTTTCTTCAAAGTCCGACAAGAAGGTTTCTAAAGGATTCAGACCATCAAAGGTGGGTAAGTTACTTACTGTTGTGTCGATCCAGTGTACTTCTCTGGTTAATCTAGCACATATCCTTGTATATACTTCATACATTTTGTTATGCTAGTTCTCCAATGCTTCTTCTAAATTTGATGAACATGCATTGTCACTTAACTAGCTCAAATTTCCATCCGTCGTAGGATTAATGTAATCCTATTGTCTGGATGTTAATTTGTATATGTTTTCCAGTTTATATGCGTGGTCTTATTCTTTGATGGGCTCAATGTATCATTGACCTTCATCTGGATCTAACGGTGCGATGACCCTAATTCCATCTCTTTCAAAAATCATTCTTATTTTCTTTAAATCAACCACAGTGGAATTATTGAAAGCCCAATCAATTCCTAACAACACAGGGTAAGGACAACTATCATCAACTATCTCAATCACCTCTATGTCTACAAATATCCTCACTCCATCGATGTCCACAGGGACATGTTCCAATCTTCCAAAGGGGCTTACTGCATGATGATTATCCATCCTAAGCCTGATAGGGGAATAGATCAGCTTAGGTTTTCCCATCAGTGCCCAGGTTTGCTTCGTCATGACATTGACCTCCGACCCTAAGTCGAGGACCACATAGTATATATCATACTCTCCAATCTGAGCATTCAGGTGTAGTTCCTTATTTGTCCTTCTCTTCTTGGATATTTGATGTATTTCTTTATTCAGTAAAGGATATACCCTTCCTATCTCATACTGTCTGACCAAATTTT
>ML846850.1:42398-56228 GCA_009831015.1 Picea engelmannii
GGGGTGGTCAGTTTTACTTTTTTTGTGGTTGCGTCTTGTTGGTTCGAGTGGCAATGTAGAGTCAAGGTGTTTGTTACTTCTACACGCGCGCACACACCTTAAACAAAAAAAAAAAAAAAAAAAAAAAATTGCACCTGTTATTAGAGTGGTTGTCGTAATGAGAAGGTCGTTACAGACACCACTTTTAATTTAGATAGTCACACCAGTTTATTCAACGAGAGATGATTGAAGAAAATGTTGGTACTTTGTCAGGGAGTCCCTGTACTCCCATTATGAATGCCACTGGAGGGGGCATTGTACCTCCTCCCCCACCTCCGCCTGTCAGGACCATGGCTATCCCAACACCCACAACTTCAGGTAGTGGTTCAATTCATTTGATGACTTCAACCACTATTCCTTTCATTCACAATGCGACAGGCACTCCCCTCTCATATGTGATGATCGATTTCAACTCAAACTCAATTCTTACTTACTGTACTCTACATACCATGGGTCTAGGGGCAGGGAGCTCTTATGCTCCCTTGCAAGGGTCCACTATGTGAACCACTGCCCCATTTATTGTTATTCCTTACAGTGGGGGTCATATACCTCCTCCATCCCCTTCACTCGGTAGAACCTTTCAACATCTGATTAGGCCTAACGCTAACTATAGTGTGTTTAGTGGAGGAAGTTTGGGACTTTCATCCTACACGGTGTCGGTGGGATCAATGTTGTTTTCTTTGTTTGGTGCGTTTGGAAATAACTATTTTTCTTCATCTTCTTTCTCGATTGGGGGAAAACCCATATTTGGTCAACAAAACCCTGTGCAAGGTGCCATTCCTTCACAAGGAGCGATGACATGAGTATACTCCACACAAGATCTTTGGAATCCTTGGTAGGGCTCATTTCCCTCGCAAGGGATGTCGGTCGGGGGAAACCCTTTGCATACTCAATGGAACCCTAGACAAGGTTCAATACCTATTCTAAGAGGGTCGGCTTGGGTCATCCCCAACCAAGGTCCTTGGAACACTAAACAGAGGGAAATCCCTTTGCAATCTATGTCATCTAACTTCGGGAATCAACCGATGATGCAACAAAAAACATAGGTTCGTTTTGTTGGTTAGGGCCACGGTTTCTACCAAAACCCCAACCAAGAACCCACCTTTTCCTGGAAACCTCGTGCCAGTCAAAATCCAGGTCCCTCTTTTCATGTAAATACTCTGCAACTGAAACTACCCTTTCTGGTAACCCTCCATTTGCCAGACTTGTCGAGATTGTTAAATGACCCGATATGTCACGATCCACATTGGATCCCTATGCCGACTAAGTTTCGTTATGATATCCTAAGTTTGAGGGAAATCCTAGCGAATATCCAGGTGATGACGTGAATACTTTTCACTTGTGGTGCTCATCGAACTCGTTGAAGGATGTCTTTGTTCATTTTCCCCTGTTTCAATGCACTCTTATAGAGGGTGCAGTGGAATGGTATATCGAGCTCGAAATATCGAAGTACTCTTACTTTAATGACCTGGCTATGGTTTTCTTGAACCATTTCCAATTGCTAGTGAGATACGATGTCGAAACCAATTTGTTGGCTAGCTTCGAGTAGACTAAGGCTCACCATATCTTGGATAATATCCGTGAATGACAATGAAGAAAGAGCTTGATTAAGGTCAAGGTGCCTCCTACATTTTTTCTTGAGTGGTTCTTATAGTCTTTGGTTCCTTGTGTGTCAAAAGATGTAGCAACGTCTAGGGTATTTTATGAGGAAGAAGCTATTATGAGAGCCCAACAACTAGAATTGATTTACTCTTAGTCTAGCATGCTTTATGATATCTTACCCGATGCTCCATAGTTAACTCTCGATAAGGCCAAATAAAAGTATGGGACCTATGTTGATGTCATAGTGGGATCAACAAAAAGAAATTCCACGGATTTGTTGTCTAATCAATTACAACAATTATCGATTCAACAGACTGTGGCCAACCAAACTCTTAGTTTGGATGCCCCTGCAACATAGACGTGAGATGTACAAAGTGTGCAATCGAAAACTCTGAAGCCTAACCAACAGACCAAGGGTAAGAAGAAACTGAAAAAGAAGAAGGGTAAGGGGGATACAAAGGCTGTTAACAATGTTGGCGAGGGAAAAATAGAGAAGAGGAAGGTGAAGTTTTTGTGTAAGATTTGCATGGATGACCACTTAACTCACCTGTGCCCTCGGCTTGCGGAAGCCCAGAGGCTAGTAGAACAACAACAACCTGCTCTTTTGACAAACCATTTTCTAGAAGGGTAAAATATGGCTCAGGCTTCTACATGCACGAGTGTGGCTGGGAGCAGTCAGGGACCCCGTGCGCCTAATCATAACAATCCATCAACTAAGATTTACATGATGAACATTGATGCTCATTTATCAACCAGGACTTATGACTAAGGAACACAAAAGTATATTGAGAAGGGAAAATAGGCCTCCAACCCATTGAGTCCTCTTTAGATTTAGAAGACACTGGGAGAGACAATGAGTTGCATCTCTAATGGTGCGTTTAAGAAGGCTTCTCACAACCCAAACACAAGGGTTTCTCAAAATTACTCCGTCATGGACTATCTGGAAAAATTCCCTTGTTCAATTTATGCTCTGGAGGTTCTCCAAAGTTTCCCCTCACAAAGAAAAGATTTGTTGTCTGCCTTGGGAGAGACAGAGCCCAGTAACTTAGGGATGCTTTTCTTCGATCTGACTGACCTTAAATCTTGTCTTCCTCACCACGTTGCATTTTAGATAGTAGTGGCATGCAATAAAAAATCATTGACACATAATAATTTTCGTACGGTGGTTGATGAGGGTGCCTCGACTTACGTGATGTCATTGGCATGTTGGAGGGACATTGGCCAGCCTGAGTTGTCTCCGTCACCTACGTTGATTATGAATTTTGACGATCGATCATTCAGACCACATGGTATAATTCCCTCTTTCCTCATTTAGTTAGAGCGTAAAACTCTGTTTGTCGAAGTTGAATTAGTTGATCACCATCAACTACAATATCTTGTTAGGACAAAGTTGGACTTACGCAATGCACGTGGTTGTAGCCACCATTTTTCAGGTTGTATGCTTTCCTCATGAAGGTCATATTATAACCGTAGACCATTTGTCCTTCTCCCATATCAAATCGTCATCGGGGGCATCCACAGTCCCGATGATTGATAACCCACAACCAGGCACTGCCAACTTAGGTACCATATTGTTTCTGTCATTGATGGGAACGTTTGATTATCCGCTGCCTTCCAATGATGCAAGGTTTATTTCGGCCATCCCTGACCAACCAAAGGCTGCAATTTTTTAAGTGTTGTCTTTTAAAACGAGCTACTTTCATGAATCGTGGCCTTTACCTTCCCCATAAACTTCGATGGAAGGGATAGGGAACCTTGGCATGGCCATACCCTTATCTTCTATTGAGGTTGCTTACAATGTTGTCCAAAAAGCCTCGACTAACCCTGATCCAGCTCCCCCACAAGAGCTAGATCCATTTCTCGAGCCTATTTGGGATCAAGACTTTCTCTCCGCTCATGAATCTTTAGACTTAGTGTTTCCCTCTGACGAGGTGATTTTGGAGGAAACGACTTGTCCGAATATACCTTGGGATGATCTTCACCATATCTCTGATTTTCTTCTTGAGATTAGGAGAATATAGGAAGGAGAGTTTGTGATGACCATGAATGGAGATATCCCTTTTCCTATTAACCCTTTGGCTACGCAAAGAGTATATGCCGAGGGAAACATGGAAATTATTGCTGCAATGATTCTTATCGATATCTCCAAAATCCCTGGCATTGTGGAGAATGTCTTTGTCAGAGTAGATTGCTCACCTAAAGAGATTCAAATTTACACCGAGTTTTTTAAGGAGTTCCACGATGCTTTTTCCTGGTCTTACGAGGAGATGACAGGAATCAATCCACAAATTGTCAAACATGAAATCACAACTTGTATTGATGTCAAACCGGTCTGACAAAAGCTTCACCCGATCAATCCTCGAAAAGTAGCGGCAATAAAGGATGAGGTAGAGAAACTCCTCAAATATGGTTTCATATACCCCGTAAAATTTACGGAATGGGTATCAAACCTGGTTCCTATCAGCATGAAGTAGGGCATGATTTTGGTTTGTATGGATTTCCATGATTTAAACAAAGATTGCCCCAAAGACAATTTTCCAACCCCAATTATTGATCAGATTGTCGATGAGTGTGAGGGTTGCGAATTGTTTTCTTTCATGGATAATTTTTATGGGTTATAATCAAATTCAAATGAAACCTGATGACCAACATAAACCAACTTTTATTTTTCCTTGGGGTGCCTTCACATATTGAAAAATTCATTTTGTCCTAAAGAATGTTGGAGCTACGTTTCAGCGGGCCATGTCGTTCGCTTTTCACGACCTCAAACACATAGTCAAAGCATACTTAGATGATCTAGCATCATGTTCTTGAAAGATATCCGATCATCCTGCCCATTTACGACTAATCTTTGAGCAGTGTCCCTACTATCAGATTCACTTGAATCCAAACAAGTGTAGTTTTTGCATGACATTGGTTCATTTATTAGGTTTCTTCGTGTTGAAAAATGGGATAATGGTCGATCCTATTAAGGTTGAGGTGATAGTTCAGTTGCCTCCCCCACTCACAATACCACAACTTCAGATCTTACAGGGGAAATAAAACTTTCTTCGATGTTTTGTCGCTAATTATGTCGAGATTACGAAATGGTTCATGCATCTTTTAAAAAAGGGAGTCCCATTTTGTTGGGATGAAGCTGTTCAACGCTCTTTTGATGCGTTGAAATAATCTCTGACATCTGCCCCTCTGCTCAGGCCTGTTGATTATGTAAAGGATTTCCTGTTATATGTGGCTACTGCAGAGTCCACAATCGACATGGTATTGGTACAAGAGGATGATGTGCTCAAGGAGCATGCTATCTATTATCTTAATAGAGGTCTAGTTGGACCAGAGCTCAACTACTCGCATGTTGAGAAAATCGCTTTGGAAGCTGTTCACGTTGTCCAATGTTTTCATCACTATATATTATTTCGAAATATGATTTTCGTTGTCGTCATCAATCCTTTTTAATATGTGTTAACATAATGTGTCATCGATGGAAAAATCAGTTGGTGGATAGTTAACCTCCAAGATTTTTACTTGGATTTTGTTTCCACAAAATCCAAAAAGTACTTGGTCTTCGAAGAGTTAATCTCGAAACTGCGGGTCGAAAGTGGTGATATTTCTCCCGAAGAGTCACCAATTAACGTAGATGTTTTTCTAATTGCATCTTCGGACCCCTGGGATGGAGATATACTTGTGTATCTTCATACTTTGACGTGCCCCGCTTCTGCTTCTCGCAATGAGCGTCGATGAATATGACACCAAGCATGAAACTATCTCATCCTAGATGACACTTTGCATCATCGAGGTGTAGATTTCATTCTTTGACGATGTCTTACTCATGAAGAAGCAAAGCTTTTCTTGAATGATTTTCACACTGGAGCATGTGGTGGTCATTTGTCTTGGTTGGAAATAGCCCAAAATATTCTTCATGCAGGATAATTCTAGCCCGTGTTAATCAAAGATTTCATTGAGGCGGTCAAGAATTGTCACCCATGCCAAATATTCTATCAAAAGATGTGGGAAATCCCTTCTCCTATGTTTCTGGTCATTGTTGTCGGTCCCTTAACCAAGTGGGGGATTGATTTAACTATATGTCACCCGACTTCTACCTGGGGGCATCGCTATATCATCGTAGCAGTAGACTACTTCACTAAGTGGGTCTAAGATATGCTAACATTTAACAATGACGAAGAAACTACTGCCCTTTTCATTTTCAATTAGATAGTAGCTAGATTCAATATCCTGAAGGTGATTTTCACAAAACATGGTAGTCACTTCCAGAATAAAATGATGACTAAATTAACATCAAGTCTTGGGTTTAAACATGAACATTTTTCACCTTATTACCCACAAGATAATGGTCAGGTCAAATATTCGAAAAAGTCTCTCAAGACTATTCTTCAGCGGATGATCAATTCACCAAAATCATATTGGCATTTGATGTTATATTCGATGTTATGGGATTATGGAAATTTTGTAAAGAATGCTATTATTTTTTCACCTTTTCAACTCATCTATGAGATGGAAGCAGTCTTACCCATTGGGTATCAGATCCCTTCTTTAAATTTGACAGTGGAACTACTTCCCGATAATACACTGCTTGAGGAAAGTCTTCTATATCTCGAGTAGCTCCATGAGAAACATTGTGATGCAGCCTTGGCTAATGAGGTTCATAAGAAATGATTCAAGTGTCAATATGATCAGTCCATTTTCCCTTGTATTTTCTCTGAAGGTGATTTTATCCTGGTCTACGACCAAGAAAAAGATCCCTTGGGGAAAGGCAAGTTCAAACCCATGTGGTTCAGATCTTTCATTGTGAAAGAGGTCTTAGAGAAGGGTGCTTACCGTCTGGTTGATTTCAAGGGAAATTCCTTATTGAAGTCTACAAATGGAATCTACCTTAAGAAGTATTACACTTCGGTCGGTCACCTGGGTGTGACTTCTAGTATATATGTATAGTTTTTTATACATTTTTGTCTTTTTTTGTTTTATGGATGTGTAGTTATTTATGTTCTCTTTTTCACTATGGAATATGTCAAGTGAATCATTGGTGTATGTTGGTTTCGTGGATGGCGCTAGCCAACACACTCAAAGAATTTATTCTTCATCTTGGGTGGTTTTCACACCTAGGGGCCAGTTTCTATCTTCCATAGGTATTTGTCTAGGTGATGCAACCAATAATGTTTTCAAGTATAGCGCAATGATATAATTACTACGTGATGCTTTTTCACATGGTATTTATCTCCTCTGGGTTTACTTAGATGGTCAACTGGTCATGTCCTAGTTAAATGGGGTTTACTGTGTTTATGATCCCACTCTTCACCAACAATTCCTTAGGGTACGTCTCTTAGAACGATCTTTTGATTATATTAATTATATTCATGTTTCTAGAAGATTTAATCATTTAACTGATACTCTAGCTAATCAAGTTTTAGATTGGCATGTTTCTCACATGTAAAAGTAAAACACACACATACACATGTAAATACATTTGTAAAAAATATCATCCATAAAATAGGAAAGATGTATGTATATATATATGTGTGTGTGTCCAAAATTTTTTTCATGAGTACAAAGTGGGCATGAAATCCTCAAAAGTAGTCCGTATACATCGCTGGGCTTAAGTCCTAAAAAATATATAGTAAACAAATTTCCCTCGGCACATAAGTAGTCAAACACTATCTAAGGTCTAGGCCTATTGGCCCTGCTATAGTGGAAAATGACATTTGCAAGACATCAGAATAACTAGACCCAGGTCTGAGGCACCCCTAATACGTGTGGATGCATAGCCAGGGAAAGATCCTCAATGTCTTCCATACTAACTGCACGAGTGAGAGAAGTGAGGTTCCTCTCTACTCATCGTAAGACTCTATCAACCTCTCCGGCTGAGGTTCCTCTTGCAGCTGATGGTCCTCATGTTGTTGTTGGTCCTGCCTCTAGTCTAGGATGACACCTAGTCGTGGCGAAGTCTTCCAGTCAAAATAGTCCCACATATGTATATAACATAGCTTTAAGTTAGTACTCTGACACACACATAAAAATGATATATATAAAAAATTTAAAAAATTAATAAGTTTAAAAAATGTGTTACCTACCTCATCGCGCTCCTCGCCAGGGAGCACGAACATGTCAGTATATATAAGTAATATTATGGCTTCATAGGCATAGTCCTATATCATTGGAATCTGACAGGCCCACCAGTCAAAAAATTTATCGTCGAAGGCCTCCTGGGTCCTTCCTCCACCTTGTCTAGGTAGTAGAACTTCCCACCTGCACAATGCTGGGAAAGAGGCAATATGTCCCCATACTATATCTCTCAGTCTAATACTAGGTGCCCTCTTGAAGAAAAAGGAGCATAGAATGGTACCAAACCCAAATTTATTATTTGTACATCTATGACAGTCTGTGAGCTATCTCTTCATTCATACTAGCATGGTAGTAGTCCAATCAAACATGGAAACCTATAAACACTAGAGTGCACAGTGCATCTGTGCACGAGAGGCCTGATGGAGTGTTGTGGATCATGTAATCCACCTGATCATGAACAAAATAATGCATAGATAGAGGCTGGTAATCTTTTGAATAGACACCTGAGAACTTACTTTCTTGGTACCATCCTCACAATACATCCAGATGTTTTCCTCGATGTTATATGTGTTGATATTATGGTCACTGCGGGAGGTCTTTAACTCCATGTGTAAAATTAACGAGAATAAAATATTCTGGGAAGCAAGAAGAAACCCTGAATATTTGATTAAGAACCCTAGAAGGCAAGTCAACTGAAGAGAATGTTTTGTATTAGGTTATTAGCCTCCAAGAGAAGAACTTGGCTAAAGGAAATATTATATACTAAGTAATTAGCACCGAGAATGAGAAGTCGACCCAGGCAGTCTAGCAGAAACAATATAAATATAGGAGGCCAATATTCATTTTGGAAAGAATTCTCAGAACTGAATAAGTACACTTGTGCGCACTGCAGTTGGCCAGTTTGTGCGTAAGTCTTGGGAGCAACTGTTGCCAACAGTTCTGGAATCTGCATTTTTGGTTTTCTGGTTTGGACTCTCTGATCAGTTTCTGTTATTCTTGTTTGGTGTGCTATCCTTGGAGAGAGGTGTGCCACCTTGCTTGGCTATTAATCCTAGGGTTTTCTTCCAGAATCATTCTCTATCAAGGTTAAGGTGCTCGAGGGTGGCTTCAGCCTATGGTTGGGTGACAATATTGCTATATTGTCTATGGTTAAATGAGCACATCCATTATATTCTAACAGGTTATGGGCCCACACTATCTTCGGACAATCTAACTGCTGAAAGATAGATTGGGAGGATTTGCTCAGTTGTAGTTGCAGTTGCAGCCAATTTTTGCTGCAAAAATGAAACCATAAACCTCTCGTTGAGGCACCTTAAGTGAAGAGATTGACCTATTTTTTGGATATCCTAGTGCACCCTAGCCTAGCGCATCTCATAGTACTCTAAGAAATATAAGATGTCAAGTTTGAGTTTTTGGTCAAAATCAAGGGTTGACCAAGTCAAAGAAGTTATGACTTACTCTATGAAGTCAAAAAAACAATTTAGAAGGGGATTCTAACTTCAGAGCATGGAAGACAAGGATTGACCTCATCCTTGCCAAGAATAGAGTGTTGGATATCATAAAAGGAAATATTGTGGAACCACAGTTCGAAGAAGGAAAAGAGAAGGAACCTCAGAACGTTGTCGTTTTGGAGAAGTTCAAAGACAGTGCCATCAATTCGATGAGTATCATAGTGGAATCTATAAAATACCACTTGATACCCTACATATCTCATCTTGACTCATCTAAGAATACATATGATGCCCTAACAAACCTCTTCTCAGTCAGAAACATTGGACAAGTAATGAGTCTGAAGAATGAGCTCTGTGACATGAAAATGAATGATGATGACAACATAACATCATACTTTGTGAGAATATCTTAGTTAAGAGATCAAATACAAGATATTGAAGAAATCATTTCAGATAAGGAACTGGTAAATATAGTACTCAATGGTCTTCCCAAGACATGGGATGCATTTTCCGCAAACATGAACACAAGGAAGGAGTATCCCACATTTGAATAAATTTGGACTTGATGTGCACAGGAAGAATCAAGGATTAGTGCAAAAGACAAACCCCAAAAGAAATATGATGATCAAGACTTCATATCAAGGTTCAAGAATTTCATGAATAAAAGGAAGTTTGGCTCAAGAAAGAAGCCAAATCAAGAGAAAGATATGTAAAAAATACAATGCTTCAACTGTTGAAAATATGGTCACTACAAGAATCATTGTCCTGAGCTAAAGAAAATAAAGGAAACACATGAAGCATCAGTTGCTGAAGAAATGGAATTATCAAAGAAGGCCAAGAAGGACAAAACAAACTTCTTCTTCTAAGACAAGGTAACAATATTCTTCATAGTTCTTGTACATGCCATGTTTACATAGTTTCTGTACATATCTTCCATATCTATTTCTTAGAACATAAGATGTTCAAAGAGAAAAAATACCTCTGGAAGAATAAAAATATAAGGATTAATATCACGATGACTCTAATACAAGCAATGGACATGGAAATATGAAGTACATTGAAAATATTTGGTAACAGTTCTTGCGGAAGCTATTACAACTGCCGAAATCAGAATCAACTTGAAGAAACTTGGAAGAAGTAAAAACAAAAAGAAGTCAACATTCAAGAGGAAATTAGAAAGAGACCTGTGACACTTTTCATAAGGCAATAAAGATGCATATGGAAGCATGACCTCTCTTATATGGAGGGAGCCGATTATATAATTCCAAAAAGAAGAGCATGCATTCATACATGAAGCAAGGATTAGGAGGGAGATAATCCTAGATAATATGGTCCATTGAAGATTATGAATTATCTATCCATGTTCCCACCAATGGTAGCAACCATGAAAAGCAACACATGTTAAATTTGACTTTAGAATAAGTCTTCTTCGAAAATAATCCTTAAAGTATCACTGGTTGTCCATCCACATCCATGATCCTATGATGAAAGGAAGAAAGTTGGAAAATTAAGGGCATGTAATCTATAGAAAACTACATGGACCCAAGAGCTAAAGAGAAACATGAGGAAGAACATGAATAGTCCAAGATAGAAATAAAATATAGAACAACCAGTCATTATATCAAGAATCACAAGACTACCAGCTTGGTTTGAACCCACTAGAAGCAATCAAGCAGAAGAAACATAAGTTGTGATGAAGAACAATGTATGAAATACTTATGAATAGAAGCATTGCGAGATTAAAAAATAGAGGTTCTCCCAGATGGAGGGAGAAGACTGTGATGATTGCCTGTTCCAGTAAACCATACATACCTCTACATGAGACATTGTATCTTCAATATCCATGGGTTGGAGCTTACATCAGATGAATGTTCTCCTCAAAAGAGTAATTGAACAAGAAGCATATGTAGAGAAACCTCAAGGTTTTGAGGTATACCAGAAAAACACTCTTTTATGCAGATGGAAGAAGAGCTTGTATGGATTCAAACAACTTGGTGTTGAGCCTCCAATGCACAACAGAAGCATGGTGAAAACTTTCTATAACAGAGATATTGTATTAGAATAGTTACTCAGAAGTCCAAGATGATGGTTTACTAATCCATGAAAAACTCTCATGATGACAGAAGAAGTACCACTTGGATATGTTCTAGTTTGAGCCTTGCCACGATGTTATGAGCTAGAAGAAAACAAAAGAGATGATTTCAACTACGATATGCTATAATGATCAGAGCTATATGAAGCCTTCAAAGAACTAGTGTTCCAGAAAGGCCAAAGCACATTGAAATTGAGCATTACATTCTCCTTGATGAAGTCCAGAAAAGAGAAGTGATTCTCCAATATCTATCTCCATAGATGAGCAGATAGAAGAAATTTTGGTAAAGCCTCTATCCAAGATGAAAGAGTTTGCATACTCAAGAAACAAGATGAAGCTCGTGGAGACGACTTCCTTATTAAAAGGGAAGAGATGACTCCCAGGCTGGGAGGGAGCACTAATGTGCTATTGATTTATGGAAAATCACTTTCAAGCTCAAAAAATGGTCCAGGATGAGCAGTTCCTTTACATTTTGGAAAGTGGCTTGAGATTTCTGATGGATAGGCATTTTCCAGTTCAGAAAATGGTCGATATTGAAGGGTCATTTTTGTAATGAAAATGGTTTGATGGATTGCTGATGTACCATAGAAAGAGATTTCCCTTATGGCCATTGTGGGGGAATGGTCTAGGACAATATTTCTTCTTGAAAGTCACTCTTAGTAGTAGTAAAGAAGACTGGTCTGCCTCGTCGGACAATCATTCTCTTGAAGCTCACGATTGTGAGAAGTTTCAAAGAATGGTCCATTTTGGAGGTTGGTGCAGGACAGTCATTTCCTAGGGAAGATTCAGTCTCTCTAGGTTGCACTTTGTTTAGTGTCAGAGGAATGGCCCAGATAGGTGAATGGTCCAGGTTCAACAATTAGGGACAGGCATTCCTAGGGAAAACTCATTCTCTCCAGGTTGCACTTTGTTTAGTGCTGGAGGAATGACCCAGATAGGTGAATGGTATAGGCTCAAAAATTAGGAGAATTATTCTTCTATGCTTGAGAAGAATAGTCCAGTAGATCATGATTGATGTTTTACCTTCTAAGGGAAGATGCTATTTCAAATCTCACAGATGTGAGTGGAAGAATGGCCCAGATGATTCAATTTATATCATGACATTGTTTTTTCTGTGCAGGTTGATATTAAATGATATGATTTCCATGGAGACTATATGTCTCTAGACAGTAGATGTATGCTACTGTGGTGGATGTGTTCCACTGATTGTGACTATATGTCACTGATCAAGTAGTTGTGTGCTACTTGGTGGGGTAGTGTACCACTGGATTGTAGTTGTGTACTACTATGGATAGACACAATTGTGTTCTATTGAATGACATTGTTCTGATTTCCTTGTAAACTATCAAAAGTGTTGAAAATTATTATCAACTAGATGGATGATCAATGTATTGATGGAAAAATATTCTCCAGATGGAAAATGGTCCAGGACATCTACTCTTCTAGGACATATGCCCGGATTAGAAGAATGGATTTTTGTATCACTCCTTGGAGTGAGTGACTTATTCAACATCATGTCTGATTACTTAGATGGAGTATGGTTCGAGAGATGATGCAGTTGATTTTGTCAAATGACACTGATAGGGATGATGGTGCTCATGATCTAATAATGAGATATTCTATACAAATATGATGATGCTACCGGTTGAATGATATGTTTGTTCTCAAGACCATTGCCTTCAATACCTCCCTAGCTAGGATGGAGTGTTGATATTATGGTAGCTGGGGGAGGTATTTAACTCCACGTGTAATCCTGACGAGAATAGAATATTTTGGGAAGCAAGAAGAAACCCTAAATATTTGATTAAGAACCACATAAGACAAGTTGGCTCAAGAGAATATTTTGTATTAGGTTATTAGCCTCCAAGAGAAGAAGTCGGCTAAAGGAAATATTATATGCTAAGTAATTAACACCCAGAATGAGAAGTTGGCCTAGGCAGTCTGGTAGAAACAATATAAATATAGGAGGCCAGTCTTCATTTCGGCCAGAAATCTCAGAACTATAGAAGTACACTTGTGCACACTACAATTGGCTAGTTTTTGCACAAGTCTTGGGTGCAGTTGTTCCCAACAGTTATGCAATTTGCATTTTCATCTTTCTAGGTTGGACTCTCTGATTAGTTTATGTTATTCTTGTTTGGTGTGCTATCCTTGGAGAGAGGTGCTCTACCTTGTTTAGCTATTAATCCTAGGGTTTTCTTTTGAAATAATTCTCTGTGAAGGTTAAGGTGCTCGGGGGTGGCTTCGGCCTATGGTTGGGTGACAATATTTCTATATTGTCTATGTTTAAATAAGCACATCCATTATATTATAATAATATGGTCTCGAAGGAAAGGTCCTAAGGTTGACCGGTTCCCCTCTTATAGAGAGGTCGACTAGAAAGTAAATGTCTTGTTTGGTTGGGGTAAGTGATTGGCCCTCCAACATGAAACATTCTACATCAGGATGCCAATACTCCACTAGAGCATTGAGAAACCTTGGGTTTTCCCTCATGAAGGAACACTGAAATAATTTCCATAAGACAGATTATTTTAGCATAGCGATGGCCACAGGGTCCTCCTCGACTGAAAAAAT